>JAYMFU010000013.1:0-244015 GCA_036784835.1 Phaeophila floridearum
GGGCCCAGTCGGTATCGGGGCGCTGAACATCCAGACCGGTGATGACGACCTCGCGGGGGTGCAGAGCACCAACTTCACGGTCCTCCGAGTGAAGCGGGACGTCCTGGAACGAAGCTCTGTCGGGGCGCTCTTCACCAACCGATCGGTTTCGACGGTGGGGCCGGGAGCCAACCAGGTCTACGGAGTCGACGGGGCCTTCGGTATCACCCAGGACTTCGAGCTCGGCGGGTACTGGGCCCGCACGGAAACCCTCGGTGTGGGCGGCAACGAGCAGAGCTGGCAGGCCGCCGCCAGCTACGAGAGTGACCGCTACGGCGCAACGGCGTCACTCCTCGAAGTCGGTGACGGGTTCAATCCCGGCATCGGGTTTCTCCGCCGTAGCGGCTTCGACAAGCAGTCCGGATCACTCCGCTTCAGCCCGCGCCCCGAGAGCATCGAGGCCATCAGGAAGCTGACCTGGGAGGTTGCGGTCGATCACTTCGCCGACGACACCAACGGCCTCATCCAGTCGCGGCGGCAATCGGCGACGTTCGACATCGAAATGGAGAGCAGCGATCGCTTCTCTCTCGAAGCGGTGCGCGAGTTCGAGCGCATCGAGGAGCCCTTCGATCTGTCCAGCACCCTCGTCATTTCCGAGGGTCGGTATGCGTTCACCAGCTACCGGGCTTCCCTCAACGCCGGAGAACACCGGCGCCTTGCCGGCAACGTCTCGTTCCAGTGGGGCGACTTCTACGACGGCACCATCCGCACCGTCTCCGTGAACCGCGGCCGCACCGTGATCTCCGACCACCTCTCCCTGGAGCCCGGCGTCAGCTACAACCTCATCGACCTGCCGGGCTACGAAGAGGAAACGCAGGCGGTCTTCCGGCTTCGAGCGGACTACGCCTTCACCCCGCGCATGTTCGCCAGCTCCCTGGTGCAGTACAACGAAGCCGACGGCGCGCTCTCCAGCAACGTCCGCTTCCGATGGGAGTACGCGCCCGGCAGCGAGATCTTCGTGGTCTGGACCGACGAGCGTGAGACGGGCCCCGGAAGCACTGGCCTGCGGAGCCGGGGGCTGGCCATCAAGGTCACGCGGCTGCTGCGCTACTGAGGCCGGGACTACGTAGACTCCGCCACGCGGAACGCCGCCTCGGCTTCCGCGGCCTGCCGGCGCCCTTCGTCGACGTCCACGAAGAAGAGGATGATGGCGCCCACGACGAAGAAGGAGACCAGGAAGCCGATGGCGTTCCGGCTGTTGCCCGTGCTCAGGGCGATGACCCCGAACAGGGCAGGCCCGACGACGGCGGCGAATCGTGAAAAGACGCTGTAGAAGCCGAAGAACTCACCCGATTTGTGGCGCGGGATCATGCTCGCGAAGAGCGAACGGCTGATCCCCTGGACGCCGCCCTGGGCGAGGCCGACCAGAATCGCCAGCGCGTAGAAGTGTGTGGCCGTGGTCATGAAGTAGCCGAGGACACTGACGCCCACGAAGACCACCAGGCCGGCGAAGACCGACCGCTTGGCCCCAATGACTCCAGCGAGGAGGCCGAAGGCGAAGGTCGCCGGAATGCCCACGAACTGCACCAAGAGGATGGCCGGGATCATGTCGGTATCCGCCAGACCGATCTCCGCGCCGTAGGTGGTGGCCATGCGCTGCATCGTGCTGATCCCATCGTTGTAGACGATGAAGGCGACGAGCATGAGGAATGCCTGCTTGTACGCCCGGAGCTCACGCGCCGTCGAGCGCAGTCGGCCGAAGGCCACCGCCCACAGATTCATCCCGGGAATCTCACCGGGCTGTAGCGCGGCGGTGGGTTCGGGGATCCGTCGGAAGAGGGGGATGGAGAAGAGCACCCACCAGACGGCCACGGACAGGAACGCGAGCCGGGTTGGCAGCGTCGCCTGGGCGTCTGTCAGGCCTTCCCCGGAAGGCAGCCCGAAAAGGTCCGGGCGTTGGATCCATGCCAGATTGAACGCCAGAAGCAGCCCGCCCCCCAGATAGCCGAGGGCGTACCCCGCCGTGGAAACGCGATCGATCTCCTCGCCTTCCGTGATGTGGGGTAGGAGCGACTCATAGAAGACCCGACTCCCCTGGGCGCCTACACCCGCAGCCACGAAGAGCACCAGGGCGAGGATGTACTGGCCGGTCTGAATCATGAACATGGCGGCCGTGGCCAACGCGCCGCCGGCCAGGAAGACGGCGAGCAACCGCTTTTTCACCGCCGCGTAGTCCGCCATGGCCCCCAGGAGCGGGGAGATGACGGCGACGAGGAGGATGGTGATGCTGTTGGCGAAGGCCATGTAGGCCGACGCCGTGGAGTCCTCCAATCCCTCCGCCGCAGCCACGGCGAAGTAGATGGGGAAGATCGCCGTGACGATGGTGGTCTCGTACGCCGAGATCCCCCAGTCGTACATGGCCCAGGCGCGGAGCTCCGGCCTGTGCAGGCCGAGGGCATTCGACACGCGGTCGCGCATCCTCGCCCCTCGGTCTCGACGAGTCATCGTCCCGACTCAGCCGCCTCCCCGCGCGGCGAGAGCGACGTCGGCTTGTTGGCGGATGTAGTGCTGGAGGCCCACCAACTCCTCGAAGGTGATGTCGGCGTACATGGGCATCCCGTCGGACGCGCGCTCACCGTCCCGGACGACACCAGCGAAGCGCTCGAGGGACGTGATGATCCGGGACGAGCGCAGGTCCGGAGTCATGCCGCCGGCCTGGGCCGCCGGCCCGTGGCACCAGTTGCACTTGGCATACGCCTCGGCGCCCCGGGCCGCGAGGACCGGATCGACCTCGAAATCTTCGGCCCTGGGGATGGGGACGACGGGATCCGGCTGTGGCGGCAGATCTGCTTGCCCATCGAGGGCGAAGGAGACGAGTCGACGCTCGTGCTCTCCGTATGCCCACCCGTACTGCGCCACTGCCGCCCCACCCACGGCGGCCATCACCGAGCCCCACCCGACGAGGATGGCCACGTACTGTCGGCCGTCGACTTCATAGGTGATGGGGGGAGCGGAGATTCCGAGCCCGAGGTCGTGCGTCCAGAGCTCCTCTCCGGTGTCGGCCCGGTACGCCGCGAAGATCCCGTCGAGTCGGCCCTGGAAGACCAGATTGCCGGAGGTGGTCATCGTCCCGGGGCTGTAGACTCCCGGAAGCGCGACCTCCCAGGCCAACTCCTGACGGACCGGGTCCCAGGCTCGAAGCGTGGAGAAGACGTTGTCGTCCCTCAGGGAGGGGCCGAAGCCTCCTTCGACGCCCAGACCACCGACCCAGGGCTCCGACCGCCACGTCGCGTGATCGACGTTGCTGTCGTCGTAGACATAGCTCGCGTGGATGGTGGGGAAATACGCCAGGCCCGTCTCCTGATTGAAGGACATGGCGTGCCACCCGTGTCCGCCCAGTGGGCCGGGAGCGACCATGGCGCGGCCGTCATCGTAGCGGGCGTCGGGGTTCTCCACGGGCCGCCCGGTGCTCGCGTCGATATGGCTCGCCCACGTCACCTCCGTGAACGGCTCCGCGGAAATGAGCGATCCGTCGGTCCGGTCGAGAACGTAGAAGAAGCCGTTCTTCGGTGCGTGGAGGATGACCTTCCGCTCCTGGCCGTCGATCTCCAGATCCGCCAGGACGATGTCCATGTTGGAATTGAAGTCCCAGGTCTCACCCGGCGTCGTCTGGTAGTGCCAGAGGTACTCGCCCGTGTCCGGATCGAGTGCGACCACTGAACTCAGGAAGAGATTGTCGCCGCCCTCGGGGCTCCGGATCTTCTGGTTCCACGGAGATCCGTTGCCCGTCCCGATGTACAGCTGATCGAGTTCGTGGTCGTAGGTGAAGCCATGCCACGCGTTGCCCCCGCCACCGTGGATCCACCAGTTGCCCGTCCACGTTTCGGCGGCCATGCGCACGGCGTCGTCCTCGAATCCCGCCGCTGGATCGCCGGGGACGACCCAGAAGCGCCAGACCTCATCGCCCGACTCGGCGTCATAGGCCGTCACGTACCCTCGCGCCGGACCATGCTCGGTGCCCCCGTTCCCGATGAGGACTTTGCCGTCGAAGACCATCGGAGCCCCCGTGATGTAGAGAGGGAGATCCGGATCGATGGTGGTCGCCGACCACACCTCCGTGCCGGTTTCGGCGTCCACCGCATTGAGGCGCCCATCCCACGTGGCGACGTAGACCTTGTCGCCCCAGAAGGCGATGCCGCGGTTATGGTCCCAGCCGACCCGCATCCGGTCAGCGTAGTCCTCGACCCGCGGATCGTAGGTCCAGAGCAGCTCACCCGACGCCGCGTCCACCGCGCGCACCCGGTTCATGCTGCCGATGAAGTACAGAGTCCCGTCGACCACGAGCGGTGTCGAGACCAGCCCGTTGTCGTCGGGCAGCGCGAGATACCAGGCAGGCGCGAGCCGGCTCACCGTGGTCTCGTCGATCTCGGTGAGGGTGCTGAAGCGCTGCTGATCCGATGTCCGACCGAATGCGAGCCAGTCGACCCGGCTCGCATCGGCCAACTCCGCATCCCGGATGTCCGAACCGGGATTCGTGCAGCCGAGGAAGAGGAGGAGAGGAAGAAGCGGAGAGGCGGCGATGCCGGTCCTGCCGGTGTTCGAGCGACGAGTCATGAAGGTCCCCTCGGGTCGGCGCCGCAGCCGGCGCGGGCCGGTGGGCGGTGGCGTGCGGACATGGTACGCCGGCGACGAGGAGCAGGACAAACCACGGAGGCGCATCAGCCCCGCGTCGCGCCTATGTCACCCCGGCTCAGAACGCCTTGAGGTACGTCAGCTTCACGACCCCGGTGCGGCGCAGCCACCGCGGATCCCGGGGGTCGAGCAAGTCGCCGGTGAGGTACCCGGTGTCGAGGACGACGAAGAGGTCGCTACCGGGCGTGTGGATCCAGTCGATGCGGATGTTGGCCTGGAGGACCTTCGAGACGTCGTCCCACTGAACGAGGGCGTTGGCGAAGAGATTCCTGGAGACGGCGCCGAGGACGTCGAGGCTCAGGATGGTGGTCGAGAACTCCCCATTGGTCACGGGCAGATCGATCTCGTTGCGGTTGACGGAGCCCGTGAGTGTGAGGAACGGCCCGGTCTTCCACATGAGCGATCCCCCGTACCCCGTCCGGTCACCGTTCCAGAACTCACCCACCGATAGGTTGGCCGAGCCCGATATGGTGCGGCTCTGGTTCGTCCGGAAGCTCCCGTCGACGGCGAAGAAGTCGTAGTCCCCGGCGGGCAGCTCCCTGCCCTGGATCTGGCCCGGGTCCTCGAGCCTCTCGAACCTCCTCCTGAGATTGAGGCTCACCCAGTCGCCGCTCTGGAACGACAGCATGTTGTGCGAGAGTTGGCTCGACGACTGCTGATCGCCGTCCTGCCCCTCGATGCGATCGACCACGAGTGCCATGACGAGGGAACGGGCCCACGGGCTCGACTCGAAACGTGGCGTCCAGGCTCCGCTGCCGCCGTACTTCACCATGTCACGCCGGCGGACGAACCCCAGGGCGGGGTCGAAGTCGCCGTCCACGGTCTGGTAGTTGGCGCCGAAGGAGTACCACCGCTCGGGCTGCAACTGCACGTCCACCGCTCCCGCCGACGACCGCTCGGCATCCGAATCCCAGACACTGGCGACCCACGCGTCGACGCTACTGCTGTTCCAGAAGCGGATCTGTGCGTCGGTCCCCACCGTCCGGTTGTGTCCGTCGGCGTTCTGCCGGTTCGTGACGATTCCGCCCAGGGTGGTTCGAGGGAGCACGTCCGCACGCATGCGGATCACCGAGTTGTTTGCGCCGGGCACCAGACCCGACTCCGTCTCGAGGTCGTCAGTGTGAAGACTCAGGGCACCCACCGAGATGGGCCCGACCTGCCCGGTGACCCGACCACCCCCGATGATGTCGTTTCCGAGGCCGATGCGTCGGCTGAAGAAGACCTCGGTATCGCGGGACTTCCCGAAGGAGAAGAGACCGGCTCGTTCGAGGAAGAACTCGCGCTTCTCGGGAAAGAAGAGATTGAAGCGCGTCAGATTGATCTGGACGTTGTCCGCCTCCACCTGGGCGAAGTCGGTGTTGAGGGTGAGGTCCACCGCCAGATTCGAGGTCACCGCATACTTGAAGTCGAGTCCAATGTCCTCGAGCCCTGTGGCTTCCTGCCCGGCGACCTTCGAGCGGCCGGCGATGGCGAAGGGCTTCAGCTCCATGTATCGGCCCTTCCTGAGGTCCCTGAGGCCCTCGAGCGTCGCGTACTGTGAGACGTTGGTCATCCCGCCGCGGAACTCCTGGGGGATGTGGGGCCAGAACACCTCTTCGTTCTTCCGCCGGATGGCCCGACGGATGGCGATGCCCATCTCCGGAGCCACGGCGTCGCTGAACCGGATCGTGGTGAAGGGGATGGCGACCTCGAGGGTCCACCCGTCTTCGGTGATCCTGGCCTCGCTCGAGTACACGCCCTCCCAGTTCCAATCGTCGAGGGTCATGGACTCGTCGTTGAACAGCGCATCGCCCTGGGTCCCGAACGGGTTGAGCTCGAAGAGGTAGGCGTTCCGGTCGTCACCGTACGTATCGAGCCCGATCCAGACGTGGTCGTCCTGATCGATCCGCCCTTCTCGATGGAGGATGCTGCGCCGGATGAGTTCAGGGTCCGAGTCGTAGAGAACGAAGCCGAAGTAGAGATGGCTCTCGTCGTAGGCGATCCGGACCTCGGTACGCTCGGACGGCACGCCTCCGTCGACGGGCTCGCGCTGGACGAAGTCGGAGATCACGGGGATGTCCCGCCAGAGCGGCTCGTCGAGCACGCCGTCGATCCGAGGGGGTTGCGCCACGTACGTCGCCGGGGCGACGGCACCCTGTTGCGCCGCCACGGGAGTGGGAGCGACGAGCATGCCACCCGCGCCGATGGTCCCCACCGCCGCGCCGATGATCCCCACCGCAATCCAAGACATCGTCCGCATCGTCCACGCCCCTGTCACGAGTATTCCGGCCCCACGACTCCCGCGGTCAGCCACGGACTGTGCTCCGAGCCCCCCCGAAGGTCAAGTGGCGACGTTTGGAGATGGCCCTCCACGCCCCTAGACTTGGCACTCACAACTCAGAGAGGGGGGGACCGTGGGCTTCTTCCAACGACTGTTCGGGCTCGGAGACGAGGACCCGTCGAAGCGCACGGTGGAGGACGGGCAGATCTGCGCCAAGTGCGGCAAGCCCGTTCCCCGCGACAACATGGCATTCGACTCCGGAGGGGGGCGGCCCATACATCGCGTCTGCCCTTCCGAGTCCGAGGACGCGCCGGAGGGCTGACCGAGCGAGAGAGAGCGACCAGCCGCACGGGGCCGTCGCCTCCGCGACTATCCTGTGCGTCGTATTCGACTGTATTGCCGCGGTGTCGGGAGGTGTGGGATCTTTGATCACCGAGTCCCCACCCCACGCTACCGGAAGGGAGCCCGACATCGCTTCCGAAGTCACACGGATTCTCCTCGCCCACTCCGGCGACATGGACGACCAGCTCATGGAGCGGCTGGTACCGCTCATCTACGACGAGCTGAGAGGCCTCGCCGCCAAACGCCTTCGGTCGGAGCGAGCGGACCACACGCTGCAGGCGACGGCCCTCGTCCACGAGGCGTATGCCCGTCTGGTGGATGCCGAGATCGATTTCCAGAATCGCGCCCACTTCTTCGCCGTGGCTGCGCAGACCATGCGCAGGGTCCTCGTGGATCACGCACGCGCCCGGGCCCGGGACAAGCGCGGAGGCGGCGCCCGGCCGGTGACCCTCGACGACGACATGGCTTCGTGGGAAGCGCGCCCCGACGACCTCCTCGACCTCAACGCCGCGCTGGACCGCCTCGCCGAGCGGGACCAGCGGAAGGCGAAGGTGGTGGAGCTGCACTTCTTCGGAGGTCTGACGTACGCCGAGATCGCCACGGCCGTCGGCATCTCGGAAGCCACCGTCGATCGGGATCTGCGGATGGCCAAGGCCTGGCTCGCCACGGAGCTGGACGAGGGTACGGACTAAACGGCAACCTGCCCTCGCGCGAGTAGCCAGCCCGACGCAGCACGCCCCGACGAAGTGCCCCTGTGAGGGTGAGTCACCGGAATCGACGCACTCTGAGGTAGCGACACGAACCGGGAACGACAGGGAGGGGCTACTTGGACGAGCGTTGGCGTCGCCTGAACGAGTTGTTCGACCAGCTGGCCGAAGCAGAGCCGGGCGACAGGGACCACGTCCTCGACGCCCTCACCGACGAGCGCCTGGCACGCCGGATCCGAGCGATGCTTCGCGCCCACGACGAGTCACCCCACCGGGCGCGCGGCGTCGTCGATCGGGCCTTCGCCTCCCTGGCTTGCGACGGCCGGCGAGGCGCCTAGGGCGGCGGTGCGGCCGCATCGTGGAAGCGGGCGGCGCAGGGCGCTGACGAATCCGCCAGCCTTCTCGACGACGACGCCACCCCCTCGTATCGTAGGGGCCATGCCCACGACCCTTCCGCACCCGCGCCGGGCTTCGAGCCGCGCAAGGCGGGTGAGCCGCCTCATCGCCATGGCCACCTTCGTGGCTGCACTCCCCTGCGACGCCCAGCTGTCGGGCGTGGTCCTGGACAGTACCACCGACGAGCCCGTCGCCGACGTCGGGGTTCGGATCACCCAGAGTGGCCTTTCGGCAACGTCCGCCGAGGACGGAACGTTCGAGTTGGGTGCCCCAGGCTCGGTTGCAGGGGCGCTGGAGGTGACGCACCCCTTCTACCGTCCTGTCCGGCTCGACCTCGGATCGAGGTCCGAAGGCGTCGGTCCGCTTCGAGTGTACTTGCAGCGGATCGAGCCGGCAGAGGGCGCCGCCGTCGACGGGCCCGACCACAGCGTGTTCGTGGAGGCCGCCCGGGCCCCTGGCGTGAGTCTGTGGCGTCGAGCCGACTTCTGGCCCTATCTGGCCGGCGCCCGCCACCCCCTGGATCTCCTGATCCCATCCGGGTGGGTCCGACAGCGATCGGAGAGCGCCGATGGCTCGCCCTGTGTGCGGCTGAACGGCGCCACCGAGTGTGCGACGCTGCGGGTGGAAGGCGGGGGCGCCGCGGCCGGCGCCCTCGATCGCTTCCCCTCCGAAGTGGCCGGCTTCGTCGTGATTCCACCCGCCCAGGCCGCGCCGGGTCTGGGTTTCCCGGTCGGGCCGGATGCCGGCGCCGTCATCGTGGTCCTGGGAGGCGAGACTCGATGACGATCTGCCGCCGTCGCTGTCGTCCTCGGGGGCCACACGGAATGGCGATCAAGCATTCCATGATGGCCGTGGCGCTGCTGGCGAGCCTCGGGGCCGGTGCATGCTCGTGGCGCACCGAGCCCTTCACCCTGCCCGGGCCGGAGAACGAGAGCCGACTGGAGTCGGAGTGGGCTGCGGACCGCACGGACCCCCGCCCCGCCCTCCAACTGGCCGGTCACCATCTGCGGTCGAACGACGTGGAACGGGCGGAGGAAGTCCTTCAGACGACCTACGACCGCGCTCCCGGGGACCCCGCGCTCACCACCGTGCTGGCCCTCACGGAACACCGCCTGGGGCAATACGGTGAAGCCGACCGCCACCTGGCGGCCGCCCTGGAATCGGCGCGCAGCACGCCCCTCGAAAGCTACGTGCGAGGCTTGAGAGCAGGCCTGAGACCGCAGCTTCTCCGAGCCGATGCCGAGGCCAGGGTGGCCGCTGCGGGCGCCGGGCCGTCCGCAGCCCTGACCGAGCGGAGAGAGTCGGGCACGGTCATCCTCCCCTTCTCCGATCCCCCGGGAGGCGCTGACTCCGAGCCCCTGGCAGCCGCGCTGGCGGCGGTGCTCGCCGATGCCTTGTCCTCCATCGGTCTGGACCCGGCCGATCCGGCGGAGGCGCGAGCGATCGTCCGGGCGCTGGGCCGCCCTATGGCGTCCTCGACGGATCTCACGGTTTCCCTGCAACTCATGTCCCTCACAGGAGCGGACCGGTTGGTCAGCCCGGCGGCCACCGTCCTCCCCGGTGGTGAGCTGGAACTGAGTGCACTCGTCGTCACCCGTGTGGACGGGGCGACCGTCTTGTCGGAGGTCTCGGCCCGGGGGGCGCCCTCCGATCTCATGACCGTCTATCGACGGCTGGCCATGGAGTTGACCCGGATCCTCGTGGGACCCGACCCCCGGTATCTCGAGACCGTCGCGGAGGTCGTTGCGGCGCCCCTGGACGCCACGCTGGAGTACGGTCGCGGGCTGTTGGCGTGGGACGAGGGACGACTCGCCGACGCGAACGCCGCGTTCCGTGGGGCGGTCCGGGAAGACGGGGAGTTCGCCCTGGCAGCCCTGGGAGTCAGGGAGACGGATCGGTCCGTCGAGTTGCTCGCCTCGTCCATGACCGAGTCCCTCGTCGATGCGGCGAGACAAGGAGAGCGCATCCGCGCCCTGCGCGCCCTGACGGGACGGGAGCGTCCAGCCTCGGGTGTGCCTGCGGGCGAGCGCACACCGGGGACCACGGAACTCCTCGGACAGGATCTGCTGGGCGTCGACATGCTCTTCGACTTCATCCTCGCTCTTCCATCCTCCGGGAACTGATGCCTACCCGCGTGGCGCTGCTGACGTGTATCGGACTCGCCCTGGCATGGTGTGGGGCGGCTGCCCAGGAGGTCCGGTCGGACGCCAGCCTCTCGACCTTCTCATTCGGGTCCGCCGGCGAACTGCAGCCCGACCAGATACAGTTGGCGGCCAGCGCCTTCTCACTGGGGTGGTCGCGTGGTGCGGTGTCCATCACGGGTCAGGGTGCCTTCGCCAGGGGCATCGTCACGCTGGGAGGTGAGGGATACTCGGAGATTTCAGGCCTCACCGACGCCACGATTCGCGTGACGGGTCGGGTGGGAAACCTCGCGGCCACCGGCATCGCCATTCTTCCCACGGGTGAGGCGACCCACGCCATCGAGGACATCCTTCTTCTCGGGGTCATGAACTCCGATCTCCTCCCGTTCTCCGTCACCCGCTGGGGATCGGGTGGGGGCCAGGGGGCGGCCCTCACCTACACGGTTCGTGGCGCCTCCACCGAAGTGCGGGTCGGCGGCACCTACCTGCTGCCCGGCGAGTACCCGTTCCTGGCCGGCGAGTCGATCACGTACCGCCCGGGACGGGAGCTGCAGATCATCGCCGCCGTGGCAGCTCGGTTCGGCGACGGAGTCCTCACCGCGTCGGCGGCGCTGCACGAGTCTCAGGCCGACGAGTACGGTGGGGTCAACCTCTATCAGTCGGGGCGCCGTGTCGCGCTCGGCGCCGGCATCGCACACCCTCTGGGAGCCAGGGAGAGCGTCAGCGTACGCGCGACACTGACGTCACGAGAAGAGGGAGTCGTGCGGACACCCACCGAGTTCCAGGCGGGCCGCCTCCTCCCGGGAGTCGCGGGGGCCGACAGTCGTTCCTTCGCCACCGTGGAGATGGCCCTCCTTCTCGATCGGGGCCGATCCTCGTTCATTCCCGAGGTGGGCTTCCGGCGCCTCACAACCGCCTCCGGGGTCGGGAACGGGTGGCTGGCGACATTCGGCGCATCCTCGGACGTACGGGTCGTGGGAGGCGCATGGGGCCGCGGGGTGACCCTCTCGCCCCGGCTCGTCGGCCACTACGGGTCCCACGCGGGGGTCCCGTCGGGGTCCCGCCGGATCGTCGGGTGGGAGGCGGGGCTCGGTATCGCGTGGGGGCAGCGATGACCCGAGTCGGAATCGCGCTGCTTGGGCTCCTCCTCTCGGCAACTGGATGCGACCTGATCCTCGACCCGCCGGAGACCCTCCAGGCCGACATTCAACTCCAGATGGTCCCGGACGAGTCCCTTCGCGCCGTGCTCGGCCAGGCGGACCGCGTGTTCCTGGAGTTCCGGCGCGGTGAGACAGCCACCGACACCGTGGTACCGATCTACTTCGACGGATCCGCCATCCGGGCCCGCCTTCGTATCGCGCCGCCGCCCGGCGACGGCGATGTCCGTGTCGTCGCGGAACTCCGTCGCGTGGACGAAGCCCTCTTCCGGGGGGAGACCTTCCTCTCACCCGGCGGCGCCTGGACGGCGTCGGTCGTCCTGACGGGCGTTGCAGATCGGATCGTGGCTCCGCCCGGCCAGCCGTTCACCGGGCTGGGCCAGACCCTCGAACTGTGGAGCGAGATCTACTTCGCTTCCGGCGCTCTGTGGGACGGAGTCGAGGCGACGTGGTCTTCAGAGAACCCGGACATCGTTTCCGTCGATCCTGGAAACCAGGCCCGCCCCGTCGCGAACGGCAGCGCGACCCTCGTCGCCTCCTTCCAGGAGGTGGAGCGACGCATCGCGATTTCCGTCCAGCAGGTGCCATCCACCCTCTGGGAGTTGTCCCCATCCAGCGTCGTCCTGCAGGTCGGTGACACCGTCCGACTCACGGTGTTCGGGGAAGACGTGTCCGGGGCCCCACTCCTGCCGGGGGCGGCCCTCGCCTGGAGCGCTCGCACCGGCGCCGCCTCCGTCGACAACCAAGGCCTCGTCTCGGCGGTCTCCGCCGGAGTCGACACCGTCGTGGTCCAGAATGGCGGCTTGTCGGTTCAGGCCGTGGTCACCGTCGATGACTCTTCGGAGTGAGCCCCGTCAGGACGGGTCGGCGAACCAGGACACGTACCCGGCGAACTCGATGGGCGTGTCGACGACCTGGTCGGTCACGACGTCGATGACCTGTCCGTAGCGGCCACCGACGAAGAGATAGCGGCCGTCGGGGGACCAGTCGAAGGTCCCGGGGCTCACCACCCGACCGTCCAGCAACTGGCGCTGGTCGGTCCCATCGGGCCGGATGAGCCACAACACGGAGAAACGGTCGCGGAAGGCGATCCACTCGCCGGTGGGAGACCACCTCGAGTCCTGGGCCGGCACCCCCAAAGAGGTCTCGGCCCCCGTGGCCAGATCGACGATGAGCAGATCGTCGCGGTCCCCGGGAGCGTCGTCGCGGTATCGCGCCACCAACAGCTCGGTGCCGTCAGGAGAGGGCTCGGGCCATCGGTTCAGCACACCCGGAGGTGGCCCCGTGATGACGCCCTCGAGCCCCGTTCCGTCCGCGCGGATGCGCCAGATTTCTGGGTCCCCGAAGTAGATCCACACGCCATCGTCGGACATGCGGGGCGTCTTCGTGGCCATGGTCGTAATCGTGTCCACGGGACCACCCGGCACCCCGGAGTACAACCCCGCACGGAATCCGATGGTATAGATGATCTGATCACCCGAGGGGGTCGTGTCGATCCAGTCGGGGGACCGCTCCACATCGACCTCCGCCACGTCCTCCTCGTTGAGTCGGCTGCTGAGGAGATCGCCGAACCGCGTGTAGGCGACGCGGCCGACAGGCAAGACGGCCACATCCACGGGATCCGACGGACCGCCACCGCGGGGGTTCTCCACCACGATCTCGAGGGTGCCCAGGGAGTCGACGTCCGCGGCCCCGATGTCGATGGCCAGCGTACCGTCAGCCACGAGCGTGGTCGGCCGAGCCAGGCCGTTGAGCAGAACGACGGCGTCGGGGGCGAAGTCGTCGCCGACCGCCTCCAATGCACCCCCCGCGACGTCGATCTCCAAAGCCTCCGGCCCGGTCCGGTCTATCACCGGGCGCTTCTCCCGAACGCCCACGGAGTCCGCGTTGGAGAGGCCGCCGCCAGGAGACGGGACGGACACCTGTATCCGTCCCCCACCCCGTTCGGGCTCGGAGTCGGGGTAGGAGAAGGTGAGCCGACCCTCGGTCAGTTCGGATGGGGTGTACTCCACCGCGTCCATCCAAACCGTCGTGCCCGGCGGAAAGCCGAATCCATGAACGGTGATCTCCGCTTCGGTACGTCGCGTCACGCTGTCGGGTAGCACCGAGTCGATGACCGGCACCGGATGGATCACCGAGAATGGCACCGGGGTCGAGCGGCCGCCGCCAGGCGCCGGGTTCTGGGCTGCGACGCCCCAGGTGCGCGCGGTGCGGAGGAATGAAGCGCCCACCGTCGCCCTCAGATGTCCCGAGGACAATACCTGGGTGGGAAGGGCCACGCCGTCGAGGACGACCCGCGTGCCCAGACCCTCCGATGAGTAGCCGTCGCCGTACACGTCGATGGCGACCTCCACCTCTTCTATGGCTACCGCGGACCGCGGAAGGACACTGTCCACCGCCGGTGGGGGGTAGGCGGTGGAGACCGTCGTGGCGCTCGAGCTACCACCCCCTGGCTCCGGATTGACCACCACCACCGACAGGCTCGCCCCCACCGAGAGGCCTTCGGTGCCGAAGGTGGCTCGAAGCAGCGTCTCCGTCTCGACGTCCGCGTCATACGGCGTACCACCGATCTCTACTCGAGCGCCGGGTACGAAGCCTCGTCCACGCACGGTGAGAACGACCGGGCCCGACGCCGGCACCACCGAGGCGGGCTCAACCGAGGTGATGGCTGGAAGCGGATTTCGCAGCAGCGGCTCGGTACCCGACACGCACGACGCAAGGGCCAGCAGGGCCATCAGGGGCAGACGCCGCCTCATCTGGCTGAAGGCCCTACCGTTTCGGCCGCACGGTGAGCCCCGCGGCGAACCTCCAGGCGGTCAGGTCCCACTCCGGGTCGAACACACCGAACTCCCGGGTCACACCCACCACCACAGCCACGGGAGAGCCGCTGGGCACCACCTCCACACCGGCCGCGAGATGGGGTGTCAGCCCGGTGGCCTGCCCCCGTTGATCGTTGAACGCCGTGAGACAGATGCTGCTCCCCCGGCATCGCGCGTCGCTCCCGGTGCGGCTGAGCCGGTAGACGCCGAGCCCTCCGCCGAAGAACGGCTGCAACGGGCCATCGGGTACCGCGAACCAGCGCGCCCGCGCTTCCAGATGGGTAGCGGCGGCGTCGGTGAAGAAGTCGAACTTCTGATACGAGCCCATGATGCCGATGTCGCCCCGTTGACCCGCGAGGCGCCCTTCCCAGAAGTAGCCACCTCCCTCGATGGCCACTCCGGACCTCGCTCCATCCAGGAGGGGCTCAGCGAAACTGCTCTGGGCGTAGCGGAGTGTGCAGGAGGAGGACGTCAGAAGGACGACGAGCGCGAAGACGGCGTTGCTGCAGGCTCTCGGTGACAAGGGGCCGGGCCTCGGATACGGGTGGGAGGGAGATCACTCGAACCTCTAAGAAACGAACCGACCCGGCGATGCGCCAGATCTCAGAACGTCGCGTCCAGCATCACGTAGATCCACGTCATGTCCTGGTTCAGGCGCCCGATCTCGTCCAGCGCCGAACCCTGGAACACGCGACTCGCCCCGAACACGGCGCTCAAGTGGTCGGAGTAGCGGTGGCGAACGGTGAGGTCGATCTCGTCTCCGAAGTGGCTCTCGGCGAGAGCGCCTCCTTCCGCGGCCCTGAAGGTGTGCAGGTCGAGGTTGACCTGCATGACATCGGTGGGCCGGTAGAGCAGTTTGAGCGCAAGGTCCTGAAGCCCCGCCCCGCCCGTGTGGACGGGGATATTCAGGAAGAGATCCGCGAAGCCGTAGAACTTGTGGTTGGTGGCATAGAGGGTCCGGAAGACCTCCACCTCCGGTGTCGTCGGGTCGTCACCAGAGAGGTAGTCGTACCAGAGCGTAGCCGTCACCCGGCCGTCCGCCAACGTCGAGCCCACTCGGCCCCCGAGAAGGAACGCGCGTACGTCGGCGCCATCTCGGGTACCCAGCGCGTACGTGCCCTCGACCCGCCCGACGACCTCTCCACCGAACGCGTAGCGCGCGCCGACGAAGTGCTCGTCGGACTCCATCGCCCCGGAGATGCGGTCGTAGAACCAGTAGAGGTCCAGGGCTCCCGGACCGACGTCGTTCACGGTGCCGTAGGCTCCGTACAGCTCCTCATCGTTGGTGGCACCCGGGGCCGTGTCGTCGCTCACGGCGAAGGCGACGAAGACCCAGTCCGTCCTCCCCCCGGCCACATCGAAGCGAAGCCCGTCGAAGCTCTGGCCCTGCTGCGTCCAGTCGACGGCGCCAAGGAGTCGCTGTCCGCCGAGGCTCGTCTCCATGCGGCCCACCGTCGTGGTCAACCAGCCCCAATCCTCGCCCCGGAAGCGGAGATACCCCTGGTGCAGATCCAGGGCGTCTGCGGAGAAATCGAAGAGGGGGTGCGACTCCTCTCCCCAGATCCGGACGTCCTGGACCTGGACGAAGACCGTCAGGCCTTCTTCCACGAGGGCCTCGATCCCCAGGCGAACACGCATGGAGGTGAAGTCGTCGAGGCCACCGGCGACGGGATCGCGGAACTCGTAGCGGGGCCGGACCTGGCCGGAGAACGTGACGTCCTGGGCCGCCAAGGGGCTGGCGCCGACGGCCAAGCTCAGTGTCGCGCCGAGGGCCAGCGTCGCGACAAGGCCCAGCGCCCCGCCGAAGGTGAGCGTCGCGGCAAGGGTGAACGTCGCGGCAAGGGTGCGCATGGATACCTCCGGGGTGGGCATCTCCTGGTGAAACCGTCCCAGGAGGTTCGCTTGCCCCGCCTACCGGAGGTATCCGGGAAAACCGGTTGGTTGGTGTAGGGATTCACCCCGTCGATGCTGCCGGCCGCGTCCTCCTGGGTTCACCCTACCGGAGCGTCACGGTCGTCCGTACGGTCCCACCTTTCAGGCTCGAGTACTCCACGGTCATCGTGCCCGAGCCGCGCACCAGGTACTCCAGCGTCCGGGTGGTCCGACCAGGCGCCCCACTCCGCACCAGGATCCGATCGAGCTCGACCTGATCGATCATCTGTGTCGGGCCCGGCCGGTGCTTGTTGGGCACCCAGCCCGCGGCGACCACGTCTACGTTGCCGTCGACGGTGATGATGTCGGGGCGGACGACCCGGTTCTGCTGGGCCTTCACCGTGACGGTTGGAATCAGACGTTCGTTCCGGATGTCGACACGCACCCGGTAGAGGTCACCATCGAGGCGTTCCACGCTGGTCTCACCCATGCTCATCATGGGCATCATGTCGGCGTGATAGAGCGTGAACGCCATGTTGCGGTGGAAGAGCTCCATGCTGAGGAAGCGGGGGTTCACCCGGCCGGAGAGCTTCTTCCAGCCACCCATCTCCACCTCACCGAACTCGGGGTGGTCGAAGGGCGCCCACTCCACGTACTGGTCGCCGTACTCCAGGAAGTCGTCGAAGAAGAACCGCGAACGCTGCCCCGAGATGGGGCTGTTCGGATTCTGCTGCTGGTTCTGGAGGAGGGGGCTGTTGAAGTACTGACCACCGTTCCACAGCTCGTTGGCGTACGAAATGATGCCGAGGCCGTCGTTGGTCCAGTCGATGGACCCGCCATGGGTGGCGTACAGCCCCTGCCACACCACGTAGTAGTTGTAGTAGGGCAGCATGCGCTCGCCGGTCTCGCCGATCTCGTCGTAGACCCGGACATCGGGGGCGGGATACTCGCCGTACCAGGCCGCGCCCGGAGGCCGCAGGATCATCCCCCCGGTATTATGGAACGACTGAAAACCGGCGATGTTGGGCCGGGTCACCATGAAGTCGTTGATGGCCCGCGTCTCCGGGAGCTGGAACGGATAGTCCATGCTCCCGCCCTGGATGTAGTTCGGCTGCCAATCGGACCCGTAGTTGCGGTTGGGGTCGTAGCCTCCGATGGGGTCCTCGTTCACCAGACCGTCGCCGTCGTCGTCCAGGCCCTCGCTACCCAGGAGAACCCAGTCGCCGAATTCACCCGGCGGCACCGCCTCCATGATCCGCGGATCCTCAGCGCTCAAACGGTGAGTCCCCTCTCCGGGCACGTACTTCCGGATCTGTTCGATGACCCCGTTGCCGTTGAGGTCGTTGGGGGGGTCCTCGTCGAACAGGCCGTCGCCGTCGGAGTCCACGGGGATGTGTCCGGTGCGAGCACCCGACCCGTGCTGGTCGAGGAAGTAGTCCCGACCGTCGGGGTTCACGCTGGGAAGGATGTAGAAGACACGCTCGTCCACCAGTCGCGTGACCTCGTCGATCTCCCCGTAGTTCTCCATGAGATACCAGATGGTGTACAGAGACACCTCGGCGCCCTGGATTTCGTTGCCGTGGACGTTGGCCTCGATGAACATCCCCGCCTTGTCCAACTCGTCGCCGGTGGCGGGGTTGTTGATGGTCATGAGCCACATCTCCCGGCCCCCGTAGCTCTCGCCCAGGGACTGCAACGAGAGGAACTCGGGCCACGTGCGCTCCATGAGCTGCAAGCGCTCACCGATCTCGTCGTGGTCCAGCCAGCGATCCCACGTGAGGGGTAGCGTGTGCTCCGGATCGGACCCGCGTTGCTGGGCAGCGACCGGGGTCACCAGAGCGCCCACCGCCATCGCCAGGGCGACCACGGCCGGTGCGAGCGTCGCGCACCCGACCCGCTCGAGCGCCTTCATCGGTCACCTCCCAACTGCACAGTTCGACTGTCTCTTCCGCCCTTCTCCGCCCGGACTCGGATCTCCACCGACGAACCGGCGGCTCCCCGGATCACCCAGGATACGCGCTCGGTCGTCCCCGACCCCTCCAGGCGCTGAATCCGGTGGGTCTTGGCGGCGCCCGTAACGATGGCGTCGGGATCCACCTGGATCTGGACCGTGACCGGGTCCACACTGCGGGACACGACGCCGTGCTGCGTCGACGAGGGGAAGTAGCCGTCGTTGGTGACATCCACGGTCACGGTGTACAAACCGCCGCCGTGATCCTCGACCTCGGCGTCGGAGATGTGGACGTCGGGAAGCATCGTCGACAGCCGCGCGACGAACGCCGCGTTGGAGCTCCCGAGTTCGCCCAACAGCGCCGCCGGGGGCAGGACGAGGGCGTAGGGTCGGAAGCCGCCGACCTCCACCGCGCCCAGCTCCGGATGCTGAACCGTCGTCCAGTCGGCGAAGACGTCGATGCCCGCGCCCTCGTATGCCGCCAGCAGGCGCGCGTCGCCGGACGACGGCACGTCGGCGTCGTCACCGGGATCGGGAAGTCCCCACCCCGGCGTACTGAATGAGGGCACGCCGAACTGGAAGTACCCGTACTGGAAGAACGCCCCCTCAGCCTCACGATTCAGGGCGACCTCTTCGATCCCCGTGAGCTCCTCGTAGGCATCCGACACGGCGACGAAGTATTCCCGATCGGCCCCGTTCACCGTCATGGCGGGCCTGCGGCCCTGGTTGGGGTCGTTGTCCCGACCCGGCTGAGCTCCGCGAAGATTCAGTCCCTGCTGGAATGGCACCGGATAGACACCGACGTCGAAGACGCCGTCCACCGACTCGGCGGCGAAGGCATCGAGCTCCGGCATAACCGCGTCGGCCAACGCACCGCCACCGTTCGGCGGCGTCACCAGGTTGTCCGAGTGACCGAAGGTGACGATGGCCGCGATGTTGCGCTGGTCGATGACGAATTCCATGAGCGCGCGGGACTCGGACTCGCTCACCATGTTCACACCGGCATCGGCCTCCCAATAGGGATAGGCGTGCTGGAAGTTGCGGTCGAGATCGACACCCTGATCCGGGTCCTCGTTGTAGAAGCCGTCGCCGTCGTCGTCTGTCCCCTCCAGGTACAGCGCGTGTGTCCCTCGCTCGCCGGCCGCGGGGTCGGCGCGCTTCATGAGTCGCGGTTCGTCCGGATGGATCATGAAGGCTCCCCGGGCGTCGGCCACGCGCATGACCGTCAGGGCGCCGTCACCGTTCAGGTCATCGCTTCCGTCCTCGTCGGTCCGACCGTCGTTGTCGTCGTCGTACGGCGTGCTGTTGCCCCTTCGACCACTCATCACCCCCCTGAACGCCGCCTCGGCGCCGTCCGGGTTGAGGCGCGGAATGACATAGAAGACATGCTCGGTGAGATCGGCCTCCGACGTACCCGAGACGAGGTGCCGAACCGTCTCCACCGCCAGGTAGCTTCCCAGGAGGTGATCACCCGATAGGGTGCCCACCACGAGGACGCCCGGGCGATCGTCCACCGGGGGCCCGTCCCCGTCGGCGATCTGAACCATCCAGATCTCACGGTCTTGGGAGGAGGTACCGATGGCTCGCATCGTGGCCGCATCGGATCCGTTCACCACCGACCGGAGCTCGGACTCGAAGTCGCCGAAGTCGCGGTACGCCTCCGTCTGAGCGGAGGCCCCCGAACCGATGGCCGCCAGAGCCACCGTGGTCGTCAAACAGCAGGCAGCGCGCCGCGCGGCGCACGTTGAACGCTTGTCTCGCATCCCCTCTCGTCCTCGTCGTCGAATCGAAAGCACTGTCGGCCACAGAGAGTAGGTGGGGTCCCGCCAACCGGCCAGCCCCGAGGCGGGAGCCTACCCAGCCACCTCCACCAATTCGATGGCGAGCCCGTCGGGCCCTTCGATCATCACCGCCCGACCTTCGGGGATGTCGTGGGGGCGCTCGAGGATGGCCACGCCTCTCGAGGTGAGCCATTCAGCCCAGGCATCGACGTCGGCCACGGAGAACCCGACGTGGTCGAGGACCTGCCCCCGGGAGGGCACCAGTGGCTGCGGTGATCCGCACCGCTCCCCCAGGCATTGCCGCGGATAGAAGGACATGGATCCGTTGGCGTGGACGACCGACGCACGTGGCTGCCGAATGGTCCCGGCCCGCTCCAGGGAGGGCCACCCCGGCTCGCCGGGCGCCGCCTCGCAGGGCTCGTGCGGGGGACGAGCGGATTCGATCCCTTCTTCGTCGCGCACCGGCGGCAGGGACATTCCGAGATGGTCCACGTACCAGTTCGCCGCACACATGGGCTGCTCGTGGAAGAAGTGCACGTGGGCGAGGGCGGGCGAGGTGCGGGGGCCGCCCGTGAGCTCGAAGAGGGCGCCGTCCGGTCCCAGGACGTAGCTGAAGCCGCCCGGTCGCGGCTCCCCATCCGACTCCAGAACCGCGATCTGCTCCGCAGTGGCCACGCCCGGGTAGGGCGTCAAGCCGGAGCGCCAGACCCCCTCGTCGTCATCCGGTGCGGTGTAGAGAGGCAGGTGCGTCACCCCGATGGCGGCGAGTTCGCGGTCGTGTTCCGTGGTGTTGGCGAAGGCGCCGATGTGCCAGAACGCGCTCTGCTCCGCCGGGCGACCGAGCTCGGGATCGAACGCCCCGGACGGCGCCCCGGACACCTCGCGGAAGACCAGGTCCATCTCGGCATCGAGGGCCTGCATCCCCGCGAACGAACCCCTGGTGGCGGTCGGCCAAAGGCGCAGGTACCACTCGACGGCCGCTGTCGGGTCGAGGGAGTTCAGGCCGGCGTGGTGAAGCGCCGGGGTGTCCGCCGGCATGGTGACGTTGGCCGACGGGTCGGGCTCGCCCGCGCCGCCTCCGCTGCACCCCCACCCCAACGTGAGACCCGCCGCCAGAGCGCGCGTGAGCGTCCTGCGGGGGGCGGCCAACCGCGCGCTTCGGTATTCTTCCATCCTCGGTTCCCCTCTCTCGATGCCTCGAATGCAGACTCCCACCTACGCCGCCATCACAGGCTGGGGCAAGTGCATGCCCCCCGCCGTCCTCACCAACGATGACCTCTCCACCTTCCTCGATACGTCCGACGAGTGGATCACCACCCGGACGGGGATGAAGGAGCGTCGGATCTCGCACGTGTCCGCAACGGACATGGCCACTCTGGCGGCGCGGAGGGCGTTGGCGTGCGCAGGGCTCGAGGCGGAGGACGTCGATCTGATCATCTACGGCGGGGTCAGCAACGACGAGCTCTGCCCCAACAGCTCATCCGGCGTTCAGGTCTCCCTCGGCGCCACGAACGCCGCCTCCATGGATCTGAACACGGCGTGCACGAGCTTCTGCTATGGACTGGTCGCCGGGGCCGGAATGATCCGGACCGGCGCGGTTCGCAACGCCGTGGTCATCGGCGTCGAACTCATCAGCCGCTACATGGACTGGGAGAACCGAAGCGTCGCGGTCCTCTTCGGGGATGGGGCGGCCGCCGTCGTCCTTCAGGCCACCGATGAGGAGGAGGGCGTGATGGAGAGCGTCCTCGGGTGCGATGCCGAGGCTCGCGGAACCCTGCGGGTTCGCGGCTTCGGCTGCGGATATGCGGGTCTGGGCATCACCCTGGGTGACACCTTCTGGGACTTCGACGGGCAGCAGATCTTCAAGCGAGCCGTCAAGGCGATGGCAGCGGCCTCGGCGAAGGTCATGGCCCAGTCGGGACTCGGCCCCGACGACATCTCACTGGTCGTCCCCCACCAGGCGAACCTCCGGATCATCGAGTCCGTGGCGAAGTACGCCGGCATCCCCATGGAGCGCGTCATGCTCACCGTCGAGAAGTACGGCAACATGAGCGCCGCCACGGTTCCGGTGGCCCTCGTCGAGGCGCTGGAAGAGGGCCGGGTCGAACCGAACAGCCACCTCCTCATGCCCGCGTTCGGCGGAGGATTGAGCTTTTGCTCCATCCTGGTGAAGTGGGGGGATCGGATCACACCCCTCGGCGAGTCGGACGCGGAGCTCCCGCCGGCCACCGAGTCCGCGCTGGAGATGGTGAACGAGGTGCGAGCGCGGCAGGACCCCTACGGCCGCTCCAAGGACGGGTTGTTGGCGCCGGTGTTCCCGGAGGCCACAGCCACGGAAGCCGAGGCCTGACCCCCGAACACCGGCGCCTACGCCATCACGACACCGTGAAGGGCATCACCATCCCGTGTTCGGTATGGAACCGTCCGTCCGTCGCATCGGGGATGAAGCACAAGGCCGCGTAGTCACCCGGCTCCAAGCTGACCTCCATGTTCACCACCTGACCGGGGTGTATGCCGGGCACCCCGCCGACGGGCTCCGCCGGAGGCGGCCCCTCATAGGTCGCCGCCCACGCCCCCAGATCGTCCATCGTCTTGCCCGGTAGGAGGCGGAAGATCACGATCTCGTGGCTCTGCGTCGCTCCGTTCTCGACGCGCACGGTATGCGTCCCGCTCGTGGGCGGTGTCGAGAAGGAAAAGGCGTAGTCGACGAGCGTAAGCGACAGGGTGGCGTCAGGCAGAGGAGGGACCGGCACGGTGGAGGGTGTCACCGTGAGCGGCTGCATCATCCCCTTCATGACGTGGGGGATCTTGTCCGGCGTATCCACCATGCAGAGCACCGCGTACTCTCCGGCCTCGAGAACCTGCGTGACGCGGGCCACTCCACCGTTGGGAGGCGGGTTCACGCCGCCCGCGTCCACGAACCACGGAGGTGGTGGGGAGCCTGGCTGCATCTGAGCCATGGCCTCCTGGAACGACTCGTAGGTCATGTCGTCGGGCAGCCGCACGAGTTGGAGGTGATGAAGCGTCTCGCCTTCGTTGGCGAGCACCAAGGTGACCATGCCGGCTTCGATGGACGCGGGTCCGTCGAAGGAGAAGTCGTGAGCGGTGAAGCGGACTTCGGGGATGGACGGCGAGGTCTCCGCGGACTGCTCCGGAGGTTGGTCACCGCTGCACGCTACCGTCGCCACGACGGCGACGAGAAGGGAGGGACGCATGGCGGGCTACCTGGGTCTGAGGGGTCTGACTGTGGGCGGCACATGCTCCGTTCCGCCGGCGCGAAAGTCAACAGGGATCGACGTGCTCCGCGAAGCTGTGGCGGCGCTCCCCCGCCGCAGCTCCCCTGAACACAACGAGTCGTGAGCGACGTCCTGTCCCCTTCCCCGGCGCTCGCCCATATTAGCCGCCGTTTTCGCCCCGCGGCCTAGCGCACGCTTGCCAGAAACCATCCCCTCCAGGAGCCACACGATGCGCCGCCTCGCAGCCCGTCTCTCGATGCTCGCCGCGGTTCTAGCGGCCGTCGGCACACCCGCCCCCGTCTCGGCGACGTGGTCCATCATCGCCGTCGACACGAACTCGGGGCTGGTCGTCATCGCTTCGGCCACCTGCGTCACCGGCGAGGGGCTACGCTCCCGGGGTGGGCTGATGAGCATCCAGGCCGTCATCGTTCCAGGGGTCGGTGTCGCCGCGGCACAGGCCGGAGTGGACGGCACCCGCGCCAACCAATCGCTCATCTACGAGCAGATGCGAGCGGGGACGGATCCCGACGTCATCCTCGACATGCTTTCGGAGGATCCGAACTTCCAACGGCGACAGTTCGGGATCGTCGATCTGCAGGGGCGGATGGCCGGGTTCTCGGGCAGCGGGAACGGGCATGCGGCTCTGGCGGTCCAGAGCGAGATCCGCGGCACAGGTATCTACTTCGCCGTACAGGGCAACATCCTGGAGAACAACGACGTCGTCCTCGATGCCGTCACCGCGATCATGGAAACCGAGGGCACGGTCACCGACCGGGTGATGGCAGGCATGGAGGCCGCCCGTCGCGCCGGAGGAGACGCCCGCTGCAACTGTCGCGGGGACGCGGTGCCCGAGACCGACGCCCGGTGCACCCAGCGGACCGCTCACGTCGCCTACATCGCCGCCGCCCGCCCGGAGGACCCGGTGGGTGAGGGTCACAGCGACGGCGAGTACTCGCTCTTCATCGATGTCGAAAACGAGACCACCCAGCAGCATGAGGATCCGAGCCCGGTGGCCACGCTCCGCATGCGCTACGACGAGTGGAAGGCGAACGGCGGACTCAGGAGGCTGGGCCTCGACGGCTCACCTTAGGAGCGTCATGGAAACGCCCCTCACCCCGCTGGACTTCGCCCGGCGGGCCCGAAGCCTCTACGGGGACCGGGAAGCCGTCGTCGATGGTGAGGTGCGCCTGACGTACGCGGACTTTCTGGATCGGTGCGATCGATGGTCGCATGCCCTCCAGTCCCTGGGCGTCGCCCAGGGAGACCGGGTCGCCTACATCGCGCCGAACACGCACGTCCATCTGGTGGGGTATTACGCGGTGCCCCAGCTCGGGGCGGTCATCGTACCCTTGAACTACCGGCTGCTACCGTCCGACTGGGCGTACATGCTGAACCACTCGGGGACTCGAGTCCTGTGCGCGCACGAGGACTTCCTCGACGGCGTGGATTCCGTGCGAGGCGAACTGACGACCGTCGAGCACTTCGTAGCGCTGGAGGGGGCCCGCGCCGGATGGCTCGACTTCGAGTCCCTCGTCGCCGAGGCCAACCCGACGTTCCAGCGTCCGGAGATCGACGAGGGGGACCTGCTCGCCATCAACTACACGAGCGGGACCACCTCGAATCCGAAGGGTGTGATGATCACCCACCGTAATGCGTGGGTGAATGCGGTGGGCACGCTGGTGCACCACCCCATGACGAGTGCCGATCGATATCTCTGGACACTGCCCATGTTCCACGCGAACGGATGGACCTTCGTCTGGATCGTGACCGCGGTGGGGGGTGTCCACGTCTGCGCCCGGAAGGTCGACGCTCCCACGGTCTTCGCACTCGCCTCGGCGGAGGGCGTCACCAGCCTGTGCGCCGCTCCCACGGTGCTCATCATGATCGCCAGCGCCCCCGAGGAGATGCGCCGCGAGGCGCCGACGGGTGTCCGCGTGCTGACGGCCGGGGCCCCTCCGGCTGCGCACACCATCGAGCGGGTCGAAGAGGACCTGGGCTGGACCGTGACGCACGTCTATGGGCTCACGGAAACCGCCCCGCTCATCAGCGTGTGCGAAGTGAGGCCGGAGCATCAGGAAATGACGGTGGAGGAGCGCGCGCGTCACAAGGCTCGGCAAGGCGTCGAGCTCATCACCTCCGGCGAACTGCGGGTGGTCGACGACCACGGCGCCGACGTACCCTGGGACGGGGAGACCGTCGGCGAGATCGTCGTCCGGGGCAACGTGGTGATGGCGGGCTACTACGACGACCCGGAGGCCACGGCGAAGGCCTTCGAGGGCGGCTGGTTCCACTCCGGCGATGCTGCCGTGGTGGAGCCGGACGGCTACGTCCTCATTCGCGATCGCATCAAGGATGTGATCATCAGCGGCGGCGAGAACATCTCCTCGGTGGAGGTGGAAGGTGCCTTGCTCACCCATCCCGCCGTCCAGGAAGTAGCAGTCGTCGGCCTGCCCCACGAAACGTGGGGTGAGGCACCTCATGCCTTCGTCGTTTCCAGAGATGGGATGGAGGTCGACGAAGGGGAGTTCCTCTCCTTCGCTCGCGGGCTCCTCGCCGGTTTCAAGGTTCCGAAAGGCGTCACCACCGTGGACGAGCTCCCCAAGACCGCCACCGGCAAGATCCAGAAGTACGTGCTCCGGGGGGGACGGGCGATACACGAGCAGTAGCGGTCCGCTCGGGAGCTCCAGCCGACGGTTGCGCAGTTCGCGCCAGCCGGGCGATCTTAAGTGGACATTTATACTCCACTTTACTCGCCCCTGCCCAGGAGCGTATCGCAGCATGATGCGAGCGACCGTCCTCGTCGTCCTCGTCGCGTGGGCAGTCCCCTTTGCGCTGGCGGCCCAGGAGCCTCCACCAGGCGCTGAAACGGGACCGCCGACCACCGAGAGTCAACGGAGGCTGGCTCGCCTCCTGGCGGCCCAGCACGAAGCGGTGGATCGCCTGGATCCCGTGGCGCGGCTGCTTCCGGCCATCGAGGCCGGAGAGGTCCGACTCGAAAGGGACGAGTTGTTCGGATACCTCCCGGCCGTTCTGGAGGCCCTGGACATCCCGGTCTCGTCGCAGAGCCTCGTCTTCTCACGGACGAGCTTGCAGGTGGACATGATCGCGCCGTGGGCCCCCCGTGCCATCTACTTCAACGACGACATCTACGTTGGGTACACCGTGGACGGCCTGGTCCTGGAGATCGCCTCGGTGGATCCCGACGGGGGCTCGGTCTTCTACACCCTGGACCAGTACGAGGAAGAGGAGATCGCCCTGCGCAAGGACGAGCTCACCTGCAAGGGCTGCCACGCCACGGGAATCACGGGCGGGGTCTCCGGAGTGATGATGCGGTCGTTTCTCACCGACCGCATGGGGAACACGGTGGCGCCCGTCGAGGAACGTCCAGTCGACGACCGGACGCCAATGGAGCGACGGTTCGGAGGCTGGTACGTCACCGGCAGCCACAGCCTGCCCCACGCGGGCAACACCCGCGCCGAAGAGCTCACCCATGAGATCGACCAGCCCTCCGACTACCTGGAGGCCTTCGACCTCACCCGAGGAGGAAATCGGGAGACGTTGGAGGGGAGCTTCGACGACTCGTTCTACCTGACGCAGGGCAGTGACATCGTCGCCCTGATGGTCCTCGCCCATCAGACCCGGGTCCACAACCTGATCACACTCGCCGCCGAGGCTGCCGAAGAGGCCGAGCGTGACCAGGAGCTGCTCCGCCTCACGCGAGGCGGGGACGCTCCCGAAGGGGAGCTTCCCGAGGCGACGCGGGCCCGGATCGACTTCGCGGCCCAGTCGCTCGTCCGAGGCATGCTTTTCTACCGGGCCGCTCCCATCGGTAGGGTGGAGGGCACGAGCACATTCGCGGCCGACTTCTCGTCGCGCGGCCCCTTCGACGAGGCGGGACGTTCGCTCCGTGACTTCTCTCTCGATGGGCGGCTCTTCGAGTACCCCCTCAGCTTCCTCATCTACTCCGACGCGTGGGACGCGCTGCCCCTCATCGTGAAAGAGGCGGCCTACGGTCAGATGCTGACCCTACTGACCGGCGAGGACGACCCGGACTATCCCCTCCTCGACGCTCGGACTCGCACCGACATCCTCCAGATCCTCCGCGCGACGAAGCCCGATTTCGCTGCGTTCGAGGACGCGGCGCCGGGTGCTCCGTGAGCCTCCCGGCATTGTCCCTCTCTCCCGGGCACGCGGCATGCAACTGAACGACCACACCGATTACGGCCTTCGCATCCTCATGACGTTGGGGGCCTCGACGACCCGCCGTTGGTCCGCCAGGGAGCTGGCGGATCTCCATGGTCTTTCGTTCACCCACGTGCAGAAGGTCGTCCAGAGCCTCGAGAGCGCAGACCTCGTCGAGACGTTCCGGGGTCGGGGCGGCGGGGTCTCCCTGGCCCTGCATCCCTCGGAGATCACCGTGGGAGACGTGGTCTCCAGGCTCGAGACCCACATGAACCTCGTCCGTTGCTTCGGGCCGGGGGTGAGCGGATGCGTCCTCGAAGGGGAGTGCGCTCTGGCCGGCGTGCTCCACCGGGCCCGCGCGGCGTTTCAGGCCGAACTCGACGCCGTCACCCTCGAGGAGGTCATCCTCGGGACGCCTGCTACGGGGTCTCCGACCCGCTGAGTCGACGGCACGCTACTGGAAAGCCCCAGCGGGGTACTCGGCATTCGGGTTCCAGAGCAGCCATTCCTGAAGGCCGGCGTCCTCCGCCGCCTGAATCTGGGCACGGATCTCGTCAGGTCCGTAGTCGATACCGTTCAGGGTGAAGGCCTGTAGCCACGGTCGGAGGGTGGCAACCGCTCCCGAGGTACGACTCATGCGCACCACGGCGGTGTCCAATGCGGCCCGGACGATGGCGTAGGGGTCTCCGTCCGGATCGTCGATCCCGAGGCTTCCCGGCCAGTACAACGACGGGTAGACCATGGGGAGCAGGACGTCGGTTACCCGAACCAACTCGTTCCAGTCCTGCCCGATCCCCGAATCGTCGTATGTGGTGATCACCCGACCGAAGACATCGGCGGTGATGGGAGCGCCGTACTCGGCCAATTCGTCCCGGGACGAGTCGATGAAGTCGCGGATGGCGTCCGGCGGTGTGACGCCGTCCTGGGCGGGGTACACCATGTCCGCCCTTTCGGAGGCGGCGACGTCGGGGAATCGCACGTAGTCCCACTGGACCTCGGCGAATCCGGCGGCGAGGGCTTCCCGGGCGAGGTCGATGTTGTACGCCTGGACCTCCGGGTTGTACGGATCGACCCAAGGCTTGTCGCTCTCGGGGTCGAGCCAGACGTCCCCGTCCATGGTGCGGATGGCCAGATCGGGGCGACCCTGTGCGAGGATCGCGTCCCGGAAGCAGACGATGCGGGCGATGGGGTAGATCCCCGCCTCTCTCAGGGTCCGCAGAAGGCCCGGGAGGTCTTCGATGTAACCACGTCCCGCGTCGACGGCATCGACAAGGGCGACACCACTGGCGTAGCTGACCTCCCCCCTCTCCTTCACGTCGATGACGAAGGTGTTCAACCCCGATTCCCCGGCGAGTTCCACGAGCTCGGCTACCCGGGCGGGTGTCCCCGCCACCTGCGCGTTCACGTAGACGCCACGCACGACGGACGGCTTGGCCACCGGCTCCACACGTCCGTCCAGATCCGGATCGACGATATCCGCTGGATCGCACCCGGCGAGAGCCGTCACGCCCACGAAGCCAGCCAGCGCCAACGCCCAGCCACCCGTCCGGCGTGGCACCGTCGCCGACGACCGACGCGGTCGCGCGTCGGCTGGTACGGTGGGCGAAGTCGAGTGCTTCATCGCAGGGCGGAGCGGCGGCGGATTGAATACATCTGTTTACTTGGCTCCGCCGACCACCGGTGTCAAGCACCCGGCTGGACGAACGCCGCGCTTCACCGTCACCTTGCCCCTCCATGGTGAACAAAGCTCTCCTCGGCGCCCTGGCGCTCATCCTGGCCGGGAACGTCTTGGCGTGGTCGGTCCAGTCCGGCATGGGCACCATCGACGTCCACGACGTACGGTGGCAGGACGCCGAGGCCAGGACGATGAGCGCCCTTCTCTACGTACCCCCCGGTGCCACCGCGCAGTCGCCGGCTCCCGCCGTCCTGGCGGTGCACGGATACATCAACTCCCGGGAGACGCAGGACGGCTTCGCCATCGAGTTGGCCCGCCGAGGCTTCGTGGTGCTGGCCATGGACCAAACCGGCCACGGCTTCTCCGAGCCCCCGGCCTTCCGCGCCGGTTTCGGCGGACCGGCGGGGCTCGCCTACCTTCGCTCGCTGGACATGGTGGACACGGACAACGTGGGCCTCGAGGGCCATTCCATGGGTGGATGGGCCGTGCTCATCGCCGCCGCCCAGGCCCCCGACGACTACAGGTCCGTGGTCATCGAGGGCTCATCGACGGGATCGTCGGGCGCCCCCGATGCCACGGCGGAGTGGCCCCGCAACCTCGCCGTGGTGTTCTCGAAGTACGACGAGTTCTCCGGGGGGATGTGGGGCAGCCCGGTGGCCGCCGACGTCCCCACGGGCGAGAAGCTCAAGGCCGCGTTCGGGACGGACGACCCGGTGGAGGTGGGCCGGGTGTATGGATCCGTATCGGACGGGACGGCCCGCGTCTTCTGGCAGCCGCCGGTGACCCACCCCGCCGACCACTTCTCCACCCGCGCCATCGGCCACGCCATAGATTGGCTCCAGACCACGCTCGAGGGTGAGCGCCCGCTCCCGCCGGACGACCAGGTCTGGTACTGGAAGGAACTCGGCAACCTGATGGCTCTGGTGGGGATGGTCGTCCTCCTCGTCGCGGTGGGAGAACTCCTACTCCGCACGCCCTTCTTCGCAGAGCTGGCCGGGAGTCCTCCCCCGACGAAAGGGGCCGCCGGTGGGGCGTGGTGGGGAGCCGCCGCCCTCTTCGCTCTCCTGCCGGCCGTCACCCTCTTCCCCTTCAAGGACCTCGGGAGCGCCATCCCCGTGACGGCGCTCTTTCCCCAGGGCATCACGAATCAGGTCATGGCGTGGGCCGTGCTCGTAGGCCTGGTGAGCGCGGTCCTCTTCGGGCTCTGGCACTTCACCGCCGGCCGGAGGGCGGGGGCGACCCTCGCCGACTACGGCGTGGCGCCCCAGGGACGGCGGCTCGGGAGCCACGTCGGGAAGGCGCTACTCCTCGCCGCCCTCATCGTCGGGGCGGGCTACCTGTCCCTGGTGGTCTCCAGCGCGGTGTTCACCGTCGACTATCGCTTCTGGGTCTTCGCCATCAAGCCCATGGGCGGCCATCACGCCAGAGCTTGGCTCTCGTACGTGGTCCCGTTCACGGTGTTCTTCCTCGTCTACGGCGTGGTCCTGTTCGGTCAGCTGCGTCGGGACCTCCCTGCCCGCCGGGAAGCCGCCGTGGCGGTCGGGGTCTCGGTGGTCGGCTTCGTTGCCCTCATCGCCTTCCAATACACGCCACTCTTCCTCGGGGGTACGCTGACCGTCGCCTCCGAAGCGCTTTGGAGTATCATCGCCTTTCAGTTCATTCCCATCATGACCATCGTCGGGGTGGTGACGGCGCTGTATCAGCGCTGGACGGGAACAGTCTGGGTCGGCGCCTTTGTCAGCGGTTTCCTGGTGACGTGGATCGTGGTGGCCAGCCAGGCGACCCACTACGGGGGCTAGGACTGCAGCTCGCGGGACCTACATCGTCTCGGCCAGGAACTGCCGGGCCTCCTTCACGCCTTCGAGGTGGTCGCGGCCTTCCCGGATCTCGATGAGTTCACGGTAGGCTTCCGCCGCACCCTCCTCGTCTCCCATGATCGCACGCGCTCGGGCGAGGCCGATGACCGACCGCGGACGCCGGGGCATCCGCACGAGGGACGTCTCGAACATCTTCGCCGCGGCCGCCGGCCGATCGAACTCCAGAAGGAGCTCACCGTAGAGCTCGTGAACGGGCTTGATGGGGCTGGCAGATCCACGAGGCGGCGCCATCGCCTCCACCATCTCCACTGCCTCGTCCATCAACCCCGTCGCCACGTCGGCGTGGCCCATGCCCGCGTGGAGCAGCGCACCGAGCTGCTTGTGCATGACCGCCGTGTAACCGCCCTGTCCGTCCTCCACGCGTTCCCCGAGCGCTCTCTCGGCATCGCGCAATGCGGCCTGATCGCCGAGGCGCGCCGCACTCAAGCCCGTAGCCAGGAGTTCAGCAGGCGTCGACTCGTCCGTTACGGGACGCACACTCCATTCCTCCGAGTCGACGATGTATCGCGCCCGCAGCAGCGAGTTCGTGCTCACGGCTCGGGCTACGCCGGCCTGCCCCCGGGCACCCCCTTCCATGAACCCGCCCCGCTCGGCCATCTCGTCGATCCGGTCGATCCAGACTCGGGCCTTCTCGTAGTCGCCCCGCTGCAAGTCGCCGTACTGCCCCCAGTCGAGGGCGTGGATGGCGTCGCCCATGCTTTGCCCAGGCTTCCACAAGGCTCGCGCCGCATCGTACGCCGACTGGTTGTGGTTCGAGACGTAGTCCCACATCCCGTGCTGGATGAAGATGTGCGTCGGCATGTGGCGAGCGTGGGACACCGCCGGGGCGATGTCGGCGAAGCGGTGCGCCGCCTCCAGGGCGAGAGGCGCATGGAGCGGGTCGTCGAAGGCGTGGATCGTGTAGTGGACCGCCCCCGGGTGATCGGGATTCTCCCTGCTCAGCCTCAGGGCGATGGTCCCCGCTCGGACGTTCAGGCGACCGCTCAGGTCGCGGGTGGCCGCAACCGCGCTCAACATGGAGAGTGCGTAGAAAGCGGCGATCTCCGAGTCATCCGGGTAGCTCTCGTGAAGCCTCTCCATCGCCTCCATGTATCCCACGCGCCGATCCACGTGGTCGCCGTCACCCCAGAGGATCTCCACCGCCTCGAGCAGGCCCTTCTCCCGATCCGTAGGCGCCTTGGCCCGTCGCTCCGCCCGCGTCGACGCCAGCTTCTGCAGGACACGATTCGGCTCGGTGGCGTCCATCTGGGACACGAGGGGGTGGTTGTACGCCAACGACTCACCCCAGTACGCCAGGGCGAAGTCCGGGTCGGCTTCCTGGGCGGCCTGGAACTGCTCCTTGGCCTGCTCCCAGCCGAAGCTGTGAAGGATCGCGACGCCCCTGAGGAAATGCTGCTGCGCCTCGCCGGTGGCCGACGTCGGGAAGTCGATGGAGCCCACGTTGTCGAACTGGGCTTCCGCCGGGGCTACGGTGAGGAGCGCCAGGAGGGTCGGGAGTAGGATGCGTAAACGGGTCATGGGTTCGCTCCGTGCAGGAAGCTGAAGTCGGGTCGCCGCGGTCGGGTTCCGGGAATCAAAGGTCGGCCACCGCGGCGGCGATGTTGTCGAGTGCCTGTCGGATGCGGGCCCGCTGCGTCCCCAGGTTCATGCGCATGTAGCCGACACCACCGGTGCCGAAGCCGTCGCCCGGGGTCAGGAACACGCCGGCATGCTCGGCGAGCCAACGCTGGACCACCTCCCCCGGCTCCACCGCCCCGGCGGAGGCAGCGCTTTCCTCGGCGGCGATCCGCTCGGCATCGATGGCCTCCATGATCTCCCGCACGTCCACCCAGGCCAGGTACGTCCCCTCGGCCTTCGTGTAGTGGAGGTGCGGCACATGGTCGCGTATATGGGACTCTGCGAAGTCCTGGTTCGCGTCGATGTAGGGCAGAAGCTGCTCGAGCCACGGTTCACCCTCGGTGAGCGCCGCGTAGTTGGCGACGAGCCCCAGGGTGGGCAGGTCGGCCCTGCTGTTCGCCTTCACCCGCTCCTGGAAGTCCGGGTTCGTGGAGTACCACCACGAGACCTTCATGGCGGCGAGGTTGAACGTCTTGCTCTGCGCCTTGAACGTGACGCTGTTGTCGACGATCTCCTTGTCGGGGAGTGCCGCGAAGGGCGTGTACGTCTGGCCCGAGTTCACGAAGTCGCAGTGGATCTCGTCGGCGAGGACCACCGTCCGGTGGCGAAGGCAGATCTCGCCCATGCGCAGCAGCTCGTCTTCGGTCCAGCAGTTGCCCGTCGGATTCTGGGGATTGCAGAGGATGAAGACGTTGGAGCGTGCGGCCCTCCGCTCGAAGTCGTCCCAATCGATCTCGTATCGGCCCCCGTCCACTCGCAGCATCGGGCTGTCCTCGGCGATGGTGCGGGTGAAGCGAAGGTCCGTGTAGAAACCGTTGTAGACGGGGGTCGTCATGAGGACCCGGGAACCCGGCGGCGAGAAGGTGAGGAGCGCGGCGATGAGGGCCGGGTGCACGCCCGTGGTCCAGACGAGGTCCCCAGGGTCGATCTCCACGCCGTAGCGGCGGTAGTTCCACTCGGCCACAGCCTCGGAGTACTTCGCCGGGCGTCTCAGGTACCCCCAGTTCTCATGCGCGCACCGCTCGGCCAGAGCCCGGGTGATGCACGGGGCCGCACGGAAGTCGGTGTCGGCGATCCCCATCCCCACCTCGATGGCGTGCCCGGCGTCGGCGACGGCGCCGTCCCACTTCGTGCAGTTGGTGCCAAAGCGATCGAACGGCTCGTCGAAGTCGAAGACCTGACGGTCCGGATCTCCATCGAGCGCCCCCTGGTGAGGCTCGAATCCGACGACGGGGAGGACCGAGGCTCCCGCGGACCTGACCCCGGCGGCCCCGAGGAGCACGCTCGCTCCGGCACCTCGAAGAAACGTGCGACGATCGAGCCTGGACCGGTGCGCCATGGACCTCCTCCCTCGTTGGGTCGGTCGGAAACCGCAAGGTCCGACAGCGAAGGCGCAATCGCAAGCGAGGGGGCAGCGCAGGGATGTCGCCGAAGGGGCTACGAGCCGGCGGCCGTGTAGCTCGACATCAGCTCCACCATCTCGCGGTGTCCGGCGAAGTCGGCCCAGCCCAGGGGCGTCGCATCGTGGTTTCCATCCTCGATGGTGAGATCGGCACCCGCCTCGAGGAGCGCGCGGGCCAACTCCAGATCGTTGTTCCAGCCGGCATGGTGGAGCGGCGTGCTGCCGTTGCCCGGATCGCGGGTCGAGGGGTCACATCCCGCACTCGTCAGGACCCGGGCGCCCGCGGCCCCGCCGCACAGGCCGAGAAATACATCCTCCTCGGTAAGGACGTGGAGGGCGCCCTCCCCGCCCAGCAGCTCGGAGAGGCTTCCCTCGTCTCCCTTCCGCGACGCGTGCACGACTTTGATGCCGATGGGTGCGCGCTCCCACAGGAACGCTTCCATCCTTTCGACGCCCCGACGGCGAGCGAGCTCCAAGGGCGTGTCCGCGCCACCCAGGGCCCACACATACTTGTCTCCCCCGCCCAGGTGGGGATGGGAGCGCCCGAAGCGGACGCGGACGGTGATGGCGTCGGGCTCCCGGGCAAGAATCGCCTCGGCCAGGTCCACGTCGTCCAGGAGCACGGCCTGGTAGAGGTCCGGTGTCGCCCCGCGCTCCAGCAGGAAGCGCATGACGTCCTCCCTCCCGCCGGCGGCCCACATAGCCGCCGTGCTCAGATGATCCACGCACCGCTTGTCGATCTCGGCGCCCCGGTCCAGGAGCACCCCGGCGACCTCGGGGGAACGGGCAAGGTGCAAGGGCGTGGCGCCGTCGGGCCCGGGGTCGCTCACACTTTGGGGATCCGCGTCCAGGATCTCTTCGATGCGGCCGATCCGGCCGAGCCCCGCCGCCGAGTGGAGGTCCACCGTGGCGCCCCGCGAAACCAGGTACTCGGCGAAGGCAATGCGGTCGGGGGTCGCCCCGTCGAGGAGGGTGTGGAGGGCGGAGTACGGCCCCGGCTCCCAGTCCGATCGAGCATCCGGATCGGCGCCGACGTCGAGCAGCAGGTCGGCGGTGGGGCGGTCGAGTCGGCCGGCCGCTTCGGCGAGGGCCGTCTTCCCGAAGGAGAACCAGGGCCTGTCGACGACGTCCTTGAGCTCAGGATGGCGGGTGAAGAGCTCCCCGAGTCGCCCCGCGTCGCCCTCCACGACCGCCGCGGTGAAGGCCTTGGCTCGTTCGTCACTCTGCTCCATTCCCACCTCCCGGTCTGCGGACTGCCTCGTCGCAGTCGAGAATGCGATGGCGACCCGGCGCGCGCCACCGACAGACTTGCGAGCGCGTACCCTACCCGCGGATCTTGGATCATCAGTGGTTCTGGAGGTGCACCATGGTGGTTCGATTCCTCGTCGTTGGATTCCTCGCGGCCGTCTTCTGGATGTGGTTGGCCGTGCCCACGTGCGGCTGCTCGACCCGGGCGGCGGCTTATTCCGCGGCCATGAAGTCTGACCTCAAGAACCTCGCCTCCCAGCAGGAGATCCACTTCTCCGAGCACGAGAGGTACAGCACACGGCCCGAGGATCTTGCTTTCGTCAACAGCGACGGCGTCCTCGTCGACATCCGCCTCTCTCCGTCGGGGGGGTGGTCGGCCCGGGCGACCCACGTGGTGTACCTCAGCCCCGACAGTCCGAACGCCGGGGAGGACTGCGTCATCTACGCCGGGGACGTCGACGGCGTCCCTCGCACTACCGTCCGCGGTCTCGAGGCACCGGCACCTGGCGAGGCGATCTGCGACTACCGCCGGCCACCCTCGGTCAAGAGGGCGGTGACCGACTTCCTCTTCGGCTGGATGTAGCTCGGGAACCGCCGCCGAGGTCGGAGGTAGCCCTGCGCGACCACGAACTCGACGGGAGGGGATCCGACATGAAACGGAGTGCAAGCGCTCATTGGACCGGCGGCATCAAGGACGGCGGGGGAACGCTCACCACGGACAGCGGCGTCCTCAGCGACACCCAGTACTCCTTCAGCACCCGTTTCGAGAGCGGCATAGGCTCGAACCCCGAGGAGCTCATCGCCGCCGCCCACGCCGGCTGCTTCAGCATGGCCCTTTCGGGCTTCCTCGGGTCCGCTGGACACCCACCCAGGACCATCGCCACGACGGCCACGGTCACCATCCAGAAGGAAGACCTGGGCTTCTCCATCGGTGGCGTGCACCTCGACGTCACCGTCGACGTGCCCGGAATGGACGAAGCGACGTTCCTGGACACCGCGACGAAGGCCAAGGAGGGCTGTCCTGTCTCGAGGGCGCTCAGGGTTCCCATCACCATGGAAGCGCGTCTGGCTGAGTAGGCGTTCACCGAGACATGCCAACGCCCGCCTCCGGCTCGTCCGAGTCGACGCCGCCCTCCGGACCACCCTGTGGTCCAGACGCCCTCGTGGCGCTCTTCGGACGCATCGACATCTACGTCTTCGACCAACTGCACCGGGGACGGATCACACCCGACATGCGGATCCTCGACGCCGGGTGCGGCGGTGGCCGGAACAGCGAGTATCTCATGCGGTGCGGGGCCGAGGTCTGGGGCGTGGACGCCGACCCTCGACAGATCGAGCGCGTCCGGGAGACGGCGGAGGAGGTGGCGCCCGGCCTACCCGCCACGAACTTCTCGGTGGCTCGGCTGTCCGACCTCCCTCATCCTGACGCCCACTTCGGGGCGGTCGTCTGTAGCGCCGTCCTCCACTTCGCCGAGGACTCGGCCGAGTTCGAGGCGAGCATGACCGAGATGTGGAGGGTCCTCGCTCCAGGAGGCATCTTCTTCGCCCGCCTCGCATCGACCATCGGCATCGAGGACCGGGTCGTGCACCTCAGGGACCGTTGGCACCACCTACCCGATGGTAGCGACCGCTTTCTCGTGGACGAGCACTATCTGGCAGAGATGGCTGCCCGACTCGGTGCGGACCAGATCGATCCGCTCAAGACCACCCTCGTCCAGAACATGCGGGCCATGACGACCTGGGTTCTCAGGAAGCCCTCCTCGCCCTGACCAGGCCCGGCCATGAGCCGGATCCAGGTGCTACTCCGAGGTCACTCGCGACACCACGACCCGCACGTCCTGGTCGTGATAGAGGGCACCGTCGTCACCGCGGGCCCGCAGGATGTACGTGCCCGGTTCGTCGAAGGTCACGGTGGTCCGCCACACGCCGTCGTCGGGAATCGGCGTCCGCGTCCACAGCGGCGCCCACGGCGAGTTCGCCCCCGACCGGGTGTCTTCCCAGGTCTTCACCTGGGGCGGATCGAAGCTCGGGGTGCCCTCCCCTTCGCCCCGGAAGAGGAACCAAGCCACGTGGTGCCACACGGCCTTCTGGACGGTGATCCGAGTGGGAGGACGCAGTTGAGCCCGTGACAGTCTGGGCGGCCCTTCCATCTCCGCCGCTGCCTGAGCCGCGCGCTCCTGACGGGCATGCCAGCCCTCGATGGCGTTGGCCAGGCCGTCGTCTTCCATGCGGACCGCGAGCTCGAGCGGCTGTCCAACCGCGACGCGATACTCGTTGCCGCCCTCCACGGTGATCACCGGCGGCTGATTCGCTCTGGTCTCGGCATCGCTCGCTCCGATGCCCAGGGCGCCGGTCTCCGAGGCGATGACGATGTTGTCCAGGCGCTGGTCGATTCCGAGGGTGCCATAGGCTCGCTCGGTCTGCCCGGCGGTGGTGAGTGTCCAGACCATCTCCTGGTCCCCGAAGTCAGGGGGGACGTCCACCATGAAGACGAAGCGGTTCCGCCGCGGCAAGAAGTGTGTGGGCTGTCCCTGGTCGCGGGGACCCGGCGAGAAGTAGTTGTCCTCGCCCACCGGGACGTCCAACTCCTCGGCCCAGTTTCGGTTCATGTAGCCGAAGACCATGGTGTAGGAGCCGTCTTCGTTCTCCAACCAGCCCTCGTAGGCCGGGGCGACGTTTTGACCTTGCTGATACGAGATCTGGGCCTCGGCCGAGGCTGCCAGGACCAGCCCGAGGGCAACCATGGCGGCCACCCTCCATCCTGTTCTGACGGTGACGCAGCCCCTCATCGCCCCCCCTCTGGAATGACGAGGCACAACGGACATCCGATGACGTGGTCGTTGGGCCCGAGGTTCAGCCTGGCCCGCCTCTGGGCCATCTCGTCCTCGAACTCCTCCTGGGTCATGGACAATCGCATGCCCAGGTCGATGAACATGTTCGCCACTGAACGGTTCCCCGAGCCCTGCCAGTTCCGGGGATCGGGGATGTTGAAGTTCTCGTCGGTGTTGTTCATGTAGCCGGTGATGTGGAGAACCGTGCCCGCCGGCAGCAGCGGTTGGTGGTCGTCCTCGAACGTGTAGGTGCGGACCCAGTTGTGGTCGTATCCGACGCAGGAGAGGGTCTCCACGTTGAATCCCCATATGGCCTCCAGGCACATCCGGTCCCCGGGCGCGTGCAGGTGGGGCTCGAACGACACGATCTTGGTCGGGGTCTGAAGGACCGTGTAGGCGTGCAACTCCTGATCCTTCTCACCGGCCCGGATGTCGATGTCCGAGCCGTTCCCGAGACCGAGGATGGACTCCTGGTACTTGGGCTCGTAGTCCCTCGGATGGAACCGGAATCCGAACTGGAGGCGTGCTCGCGTGTCCCGGCCGTTGGAGTGGAGGTGGGTCGAGTTGGAGACGAGGCGCGAGCCCTTCCTGAGCAGGCGGCCGGCGTCTTCGTCGAAGACATCACCGTTGCGGCCCACCTCGTGGACCGGCCATGTCGTGCGGCCTCCTTCACCTTCCGCCGTACGGGTACTCCACACCATGTGATGGATGACGAAACGGCCTCCGACGGTCTCCCGCCCGGTACCCGCCGCCGGTACGTCGTTGATCTCCCGGATCTCCACCGACTTCACATACCGGTCCTCCTCGAGGGGGATCTCGATGGGCGTGATGTCACCCCACCAGTCCGGCTCACCCGCCTCCACCAGGAACTCGTCGGTCGTGACCACGATGTCCGGCTCTCCGAGTTGCCAGGCGCCGGAGTCGTCGAACTCCAAGGGGGCAGGCATGTCCGCCGGATCTCCCTCCGGCGCTCCGTTTCGCGCCCACTCCGCGATCATGGCGATCTCGTCGTCGCTCAGCGAGGGATCGTTCTTGAAGTGCTGAATGCCGATGTCCTTTTCCACGTACCACGGTGGCATGGCGCCCATCCGGTCGCGGATGCCCGTTCTGCGCATGATGCGCAGCGCCATGGGCTGCGCGTCGTCGTACGTCTCGAGCGAAAAGGGAGCGACCCCGCCCGATCGGTGGCAGTGCACGCAACTCCGTTGGAAGACCGGTGCGATGTCCCGACTGAAGGTGACGTCGGCGTGCTCACCGCCCTGCTGTGCCTGCACCGGCGAGCCGACCGCCGCGACCAATGCGAGTACCGGGAACGCCGAGAGGAATCCAAAGGACGCCGGACGGCGCATAGTAGTCGGGGGCATGGGCTCTCCTGCCGGGTTGGAGCGTTGTACCACATTCCTGGGCGCAGATTAGGCCACCCTCGTGCGCCTCGCCAGTTTCTTGGCGAGGGACGGCCTTGAAACAGCCGGCGGCAACCACCGTAGAGTGGAACAGCAGCACGTGACATGGTGAGGGGAGGAAGACGATGAGGATGAGCGCGACGTGGAGGGGCCGGTACGCCTGCGGGTGTCCGACCCGGAAGTCGAAGGCGTACACCCGGAGCGGAGCCACCGCACCCTTCTGTTTGCGACATGGCGCCGGCTTCGGCCCGCTGACCCTCCTGGTGCGCCGGGCCGGATACTGGTCTCACGGCCTCCGCGGCCACCGGCCGCGAAAGCGCGAAGCCGCCGGCCCCCACCAGGTGGGAACCGACGGCTGAATCGCACGACCCACGGGCGACCCGCGAGGTTCACACCCTCACTCAGCCGCCTCCGACCGGGCGCGGCGTGAAGCTGTTCGTCATGATCTCGTCGTCCCACTCGCCGGACACGTGGATGAACGCCTTGGCGTCGAAGAGGAACGCCTTGATGAGGTTGTGGTTCAGATAGGCGTAGGTCCCGGCCTGCTCGAAGGTGTAGACCGCCGCGGCTGTTCCCCCGGCGACCACGTCCCACGACTCCAGCCCCTCGTCGGGCTGATTGTTGAACTTCCCGTCGGGCCAGACCCAGTCACCGTGCCCGCCGATGAGGTGCGGGTACGAAGGATTGTTGGCCTGTGAGTGGAGAAGCAGCACCGTCTCGCCGACCTCGGCCTCCAGCCGGATATCGCTGGTCAACGCTCCGTAGCTTCCGTTGAACGCGATGTGCGTCGGGACCAGCCCTCGCATCACCTGGAGCATGTCGGGCATCTGCTCGACGAAGTTCCGGTAGCGTCGGGACGTCCCGTCGGCGTTCATGGGCACGTAGTAGTCCTGCTCCCCGAAGTAGAACGCGCGATCGTAGCGGACCGGGGTTCCGTACCCGTCTCGCAGACCCTCCCGGGGCAGCACCATGATGGCGCCGTTGCCTCCGGTGACCACGTGGTAGGGCACCATCTCCCCACCTGGCGCGCAGTGGTAGACGAAGATGCCGGCTTTTTGCGCTCGCCAGAGCAGCCCGACCTCCTGGCCGGGGGCCACGAGGGTCAGCTCGCCACCTCCCAGGGCGCCCGTGGACGCGTGGAAGTCGATGTTGTGCGCCAGTTGGTTCTCGGCTCGCCCGAACCGGACGGTGTCCGTGGTTGTGTTCACCAGGGTGAGGTCCACCCAATCCCACTGGAAGACAACGGGAATGGGGCCGGGAACACTGTTGTTGAAGGCCATCTGCCAGACGAACACCCCGGGCGCGATCTCCACCTCACGCTCGATGATCTCGAGACGGATCTCGACGATGCGCGGGGGGCCGCTGGCTACCTGTTCGTGCTCCGGAAGAAAGGGTGGGTCCACCAACTCCTGGGTGACCCTCTCGGCATTGGCGATGTCGAAGCCGACGATGTCAGGGTCGGGCTGCGTCTTCCACGACCCCGCATCGGGAGCGGGAGCGCACGCAGCCAGGGTCGCAAGAAGGGCGAGACCGGCGGGTAGGAGCCTCATGATCTTGTTTACTCCGTCGTCGAAACGACTCGAAGGTTGTCGTGACATCAGGACGCCGCCCGGCGGGTCTGCTCGGGCGGCCGGTACAGCAAAAGCGGTATGTCCGAAGCCCTCAGCACTTTGTCGGTGGTGCTGCCCAGAAGAGCTCGTTGAACGCCTCGGTAGCCGTGGGTCGCCATCACGATGAAGTCGGCCCCCACGGCAGAGGCCTCGGAGAGGATTGCGCTGGCCGGCTGCTGGTCGGCCACGACGGACACAGTGACCCGCAGTCCCCGTCGTCGAAGCCGATCGGCGTGGGCTTCCAGGTACTCGGCGGCGGCGTCTCGGGCGTCGTCGAGCATCACCTCCCCACCGCCGACGGCCTCCACCACGAAGGGGGAGGTCAGTACAGGAGGACGCGGTACGACCCGGGTCAGGTGGAACGTCGAATCGCACTGCTCCCCGAGCTTCACGGCGTATGCGAGCGCCATCTCCGAAAGCTTGGAGCCATCGAGGGGGATCAGGATGTCCGCCCGCTCGGTGAGAAGGTCAGCCACCGACTCCCCCGGTCGAATCAGGAGCACCGGTCCGTCGTGTGAGCGGGAGAACTCATCGGCAACGGAGCCGAGCCAAGCCCGCGCCACCATCCCCCGGCCGTGCGTGGCCATGATGGTCAGATCCACGCCGGCTCGTCGCGCCTCCGCAGTCAGGGCTTCGCTGGGAGAGCCCTTCAGGAGGGCGGTGGTCAGGGCCCCCGGGATCGCACCCCGAAGGCGCTCCTCGAGGTTCTGGAGGTACACCTCCCCCCATTCCCGGGTGGCGGTTTCCCAGTTGGAACTCGTGAAGCTGGAAACCGGCTCGAAGACGGTGACCAAATGGAGGTCGGATCCGGTCCGCTCTGCCAGCCGCATCGCCATGGGAAGGGCTCCCTCGGAGAAGCTGGACCCATCCAGGGGGACCATGATCTTTCTGTACATACGGTGCTCCAGGCGGCGGCGGGCTCCTCTGGGGCCGAAGTCCCTCGAGACTCGCGGAGGTCGATGTGTGGATTACATTCTGAGCCAACCACCTTCCCGCCGATGTCGGGGCCTCACAGGCACCGACGGTCGGGGACCCTGCCCATGGGCCGTGGGGAGATTTCCCACGAGCCTTCTCCGAGATTGTCATGCTCACGGACGACGAGCTTCGAGCGGTCTATGACGCATCCCCGGACGGTTGTCTGGTGGTGGGCAGTGACGGCACCATCCGCGGCTCGAATCGCAGAATCGAGGACCTGTTCGGCTGGAAGCAGTCCGAACTGGCCGGTCAGCCTATCGAAGTGCTCGTACCGGAGGCCCTCCACTCCGTCCATGAAAAGCACCGCTCCGAGTTCACCGCCGACCCACACACTCGCCCCATGGGGGTAGGCCTGGACCTCCGCGCACGGCGAAAGGACGGATCGACGTTTCCGGCTGAAATCAGCCTGAGTCCGTGGAGAAGGGGTGAGGGCACCCTTCGCATCGTCTGCACCGTTCGAGACGTGACCGAACAGCGCCGACTCCGCACCTTTTCGGAAGGTGCGCTACGAGCGACGGAGAAGGAGAGGCAGAGGATCTCGCGTGAGCTTCACGACGACATCGCTCAGCGCCTGGCCACGCTGGTGTTGAGTGTCCGCCGCCTCGCTGACGAGGACGATTCCGAGGCGAGACACGCATTCGGAGAGACGGTCCGACGCGATGTCATCGAGACCTCGGACGCCGTACGCCTCATGGCGCGGGCACTGCGACCGCCCGAGCTCGAAGAGGTCGGGCTCGCCCTCGCCATCCAGGCGCACGCTCGCCGGGTCCGTGAAGCCACCGACTTCGACGTCGCCACCGAACTCGAGGCAGTGGGCGGCGCTCTGGACGAGACGCGGATGCTCGCCGTGTACCGTATCGTACAGGAAGCCCTCTCCAACGCGCAGCGCCATTCAGGGGCGAACGGCGCCACCGTTCGACTCGAGGTCTCGGCCGGACGCGTCGTGGCCGAGGTGGAGGACGAGGGCAATGGCTTCATCCCTCCCGCCGGCGGCGGTATGGAAGGGCTCGGAATCATCGGAATGCAGGAGAGGGCCGACATGATCGGAGGAACGCTGGAGGTGGACTCGACGCCTGGAGAGGGCTGTCGGGTGAGGATCGTGGTTCCGATATGAGCCCGACGACCGTTCTTCTGGTGGACGACCACGCCATGTTCCGGGCTGGAATCCGCGCCCTTCTCGAGTCCGAGGGAGCCGTGGAGGTCATCGGCGAGGCCTCGTCGGGCGACGAAGCCGTGGACATGGTGCGAGAGCTCAAGCCCGACGTCGTGGTCATGGATCTCTCCATGCCCGGATCCAATGGGCTCGAGGCGACGAGGCGGATCAGCGCCCTCGGCCTCGATACCAGCGTCCTGGTGCTCACCGTCCACGCGGAGGAGGAGTACCTCCTGCCGGTGGTGGACGCCGGGGCGAGTGGGTACCTGACGAAGACGAGCGCCGATACCGACCTCCTGGAGGCCATCCGGGTGGTGGCCCGGGGCCAGGTCTCGCTTCCTCCGAAGGCCACGTCGCTACTCCTGCAGCGGTACCGGGCCAGCGAGTCCGATGATTCGGTAGGGCTCAAGGCGCTGAGCGACCGGGAGCGGGAGGTGCTGGGTCTCACGGCCGAGGGGTTCAGCTCGCGAGAGATCGGCGAGAAGCTCTTCATCAGCCCCAAGACCGTGGATACCTATCGGGGTCGGATCATGGAGAAGCTGGGCCTGGGGCACCGGAGCGAGCTGGTGCGCTTCGCCCTACGCGTAGGGCTCCTCAAGGACGTCTAGCCCGCGTACGGGTTTTCCCGACGCAGGTACGTCGGAGTCCCTACGCGCACGGCCGTCCGCGCCCCTACAGCCAGGCGACGACGGCGGCATTTACTTGGTGCGAATGTCTGGTCCCACCCTGATGCACCTGGAGCCACGCGCATGAAACGCGTTTCGACCACCCGTCGCTCGACCGCTGTCGCCTCCACTGTCTTCGGACTCTGTCTGACTCTGGCCGCCTGTGGGGGAAGCGACGACGCTGTTCAGGACTCGCCGGCCTCCACCAGTCCGGCGGCGTCCACCGGGGCGACCGGTTCCGATATCGACTGGCCATCCGGGGCGCTTTCGATGCCCGACTGGGTCGCGTACGACGAGGCCGCCGGTACCGCCCGGCTGCAGATCGTGGCCGGCGCTACCGCCGACAAGAACTACTGGAACTTCAACGGCTACACCGACGGAGCCATCGCCATCACGGTCCCCGTTGGAACCACCGTCACCATCGACTTCAGCAACCAGGACCCGGTGATGGCGCACAGCCTCGGGGTCTCGAGGGAGATCGAGAGCTTCGCCATGCCACCTGCCCCGGACCCGGCGTTCGACGGAGCGATCACGTCGGATCCAACGTCCATGGTGTCGTCCACACTGCCAGGCGAGTCCGAGACGATTCAGTTCGTCGCCGGCGAAGCCGGTCGATACTCGGTGGTCTGCTACATCGCCGGGCACACGGCCGTGGGGATGTGGATCTACTTCGAGGTCTCCGACGACGGATCGGTGGGAGTTCGGGGTCTCTGAGCCGGCCGTGGGGCGCTGCGTTCAGGCTCCCGAGGTCGCGCCCGACACCTGTGCGGTGAGTTCTTCGATCCGTATCATCCGGCGTAGCCCTATTCACGTGAGGATGGGAAGGCGGACGATGAAGCGGTGGTATGGAGTGGGTGCAGGGGTTCTCCTGCTTGCGGTGTCGGCGTTCGATCTCGGGGCACAGATGCAGCACTCCGTCCTGGTGTCCGGCGAGTGGCTCGCTCGGCACTTGGACGAAGACCATGTGGTCGTCCTCCACGCCGACATGCGTCGGGATGGGTACGACGAGGGCCACATTCCAGGAGCCAGCTTCCTGGACATGGGCGAGCTCGTATGGGAGGGCGACCCGGCGTGGGGTACCGAGATGACCTCCCCGGAGCGGATCGAGGACGCCCTCGAGGCGGCCGGCGTCCACGACGGACTGCATCACATCGTGGTGTACGGCGCCAATCCGCTCTTCGCGGCGCGTGCCTTCATGACCATGGAGGTCATGGGTCTGCGGGGTCGAGTGGCGCTCCTCGATGGAGGTCTCGGCGGCTGGGTCGAAGCCGGGCGACCTCTGTCCACGGACGTGCCGGCCGTCACACGGGGCGACGTCACGCTCGCCCCCGTCGACGACGTCCTCGTATCGGCGGACTGGATCCATGCACGACTCGACGACCCCTCCATCGCCCTGGTGGATGCCCGCCCCGACGACGAGTACACCGGAGCCGACGGCGGCATGGGAGGGATGACGAACCCCGGCCACATCCCGGGGGCGCGTCAGATGTACTGGGAGGAGCTCATCGAAAGCCGTGAACTTCCCCGCCTGCACGATCAGTCGGTCCTGCGAGATCTGTTCGAGGAAGCACGGGCCGACGAGAACGATACGGTCGTCGCCTACTGTATGGTGGGATGGCGAGCCAGCTTCACCTATTTCGCCGCACGTCTGCTCGGCTACGAGACGAAGTTCTACGACGGCTCGTGGCACGACTGGGGCACCCGCGAAGACCTTCCGTTCGAGGGAGGCCGCCCCGGCGGGTGACGCCTCGGAGCCGATGGATCGTCCGTCGGTGACAAGTGTTGTTGCGGCTGGAGTTCCCCTCGAATCACGCAGTTCACAGCAACCCAACGACACGACCATGGAAGAATCAGCAGTCGAAAACGGGGGCGGATGCCCCGTCATGCACGGCGCCCTCCCCCCCACCCGAAGCGGCGGCACGTCGAATCGCGACTGGTGGCCAAACCAGTTGAACCTGGCCATGCTCCACCAGAACCCGCCGGCGGGCAATCCCCTCGGCGAAGACTTCGACTACGCCGCGGCGTTCGGTGAACTCGATCTCGAGGCCGTGAAGCAGGATCTCTACGACCTCATGACCGACTCCCAGGATTGGTGGCCGGCGGACTGGGGTCACTACGGTCCGTTCTTCATCCGGATGGCGTGGCATAGCGCCGGGACCTACCGAACCGCCGACGGACGAGGGGGAGCGTCGTCCGGCACCCAGCGCTTCGCGCCCCTCAACAGCTGGCCCGACAACGGAAACCTGGACAAGGCCCGACGGCTCCTCTGGCCGGTGAAGAAGAAGTACGGCAACAAGATCTCCTGGGCCGACCTCATGATTCTCGCGGGCGACTGCGCCTTGGAGTCCATGGGTTTCGAGACCTTCGGCTTCGCCGGCGGTCGCGAGGATGTTTGGGAGCCCGAGGCCGACATCTACTGGGGCTCGGAGAGGGAGTGGCTCGACGACGAGCGGTACTCCGGCGAGCGCGAACTGGCCAACCCCCTGGCCGCCGTCCAGATGGGTCTCATCTACGTGAACCCGGAGGGGCCCAACGGTGAGCCCGATCCGTTGGCCGCCGCTGTGGACATCCGCGAGACCTTTGCTCGCATGGCCATGAACGATGAGGAGACCGTGGCCCTCATCGCCGGCGGTCACACCTTCGGCAAGTGCCATGGTGCCGGGGACAAGGCGCATGTCGGGCCCGAGCCGGAGGGTGCGAGCATCGCCGAGCAGGGACTCGGTTGGACGAGCACGCACGGCACGGGGCTCGGAGGCGACTCCATCACGAGTGGCCTGGAAGGCGCCTGGACGCCCGCTCCGACCAAGTGGGACAACGGCTACTTCGACATGCTCTTCGGCTACGAGTGGGAGCTCACCAAGAGCCCGGCCGGGGCCTGGCAGTGGACGCCCACCGACGAGTCGGCGAAGACCCTGGTCCCCGACGCCCATGACCCGTCCAAGCGAAACGCCCCGATGATGGCGACGACGGATCTTTCGTTGAAGGAAGACCCGATCTACCGGCCCATCGCCGAGCGCTTCCACCAGAACCCCGACGAGCTGGCCGACACCTTCGCCCGGGCCTGGTTCAAGCTCACCCACCGTGACATGGGTCCCCGCCCGCGGTACCTGGGCCCCCTGGTTCCCGACGAAGAGCTCATCTGGCAGGACCCCATCCCCGAAGTGGACCACGAGCTCGTCGCAGACGACGACGTTCGGGCGCTCAAGGCCAGGATCCTCGACACGGGGCTCTCGATTTCCGAGCTGGTCTACACGGCGTGGTCCTCGGCCTCGACCTTCCGCGGGTCGGACAAGCGCGGGGGCGCCAACGGCGCCCGCATCCGCCTGGCGCCCCAGAACGGATGGGAGGTCAACCAGCCCGAGCAATTGGCGCGGGTCCTCGAGACCCTCGAGTCCGTGCACAACGACTTCAACGGTGCCCAGTCGGGTGGAAAGAAGGTCTCCCTGGCCGACCTCATCGTCCTCGGCGGATGCGCCGCCGTGGAGAAGGCCGCGAAGGACGCCGGCTACGACGTGGAGGTTCCCTTCACGCCGGGCCGGATGGACGCCAACGCCGATCAGACGGATGCCGATTCCTTCGACGTCCTCGAGCCGGTGGTGGACGGCTTCCGGAACTACCAGAAGCAGACATTCTCCATGGCCGCCGAAGAGATCCTGGTTGACCGGGCTCAGCTCCTCACCCTCACGGCGCCGGAGATGACGGTGCTCGTGGGGGGTATGCGGGCCCTCGACGCCAACTTCGGAGGCTCCAAGCACGGCGTCTTCACGGACCGGCCCGGGACCCTCTCCAACGACTTCTTCTCGAATCTGCTGGACATGGGAACGAAGTGGACCGCGGTCACCGAGGACGAAGACGAGTTCGAGGGGCGTGATCGAGCCTCGGGCGAACTGAAATGGACCGGCACACGGGTGGATCTGATCTTCGGGTCCAATTCCCAACTTCGAGCCATCGCCGAGGTCTACGCCTCCGACGACTCGGAAGAGCGCTTCGTCCACGACTTCGTGGCGGCCTGGGACAAGGTCATGAACCTGGACCGTTTCGACGTGATGTGACGTTGGAGGTCGTGTAAGGAAGCCCGGGCGCCGAGGAATTCGGCGCCCGGGCTTCTTGTTGTTGCCTGACCTTGGACTCTGATCAGGCTTGGCGAGCCGCGTTTGCCTTGATGGCCCCGGCCACGTACTCCGCCAATCCATCCTGGCGGTCGTCGTAGTGCGCCTTGAAGCGCTCGTCCGACGTGTACATGTCCGCGAGCTTGGCATGCATCGCCGGAGGGCACGTGTAGTACCACCGGTCGATGTGCTCTCGAGCTCGCTCCGCCAGGCCGACGGTCTCGTCGGCGTCCACGGCAACCCCGCGCGACATTGCGTCGGAGAAGTCCGACTCGATGGACTCGAGTTCGGCGTGGATCACCGCCCAGTCGTCCTTCGAATACGACGCGGTCCGCCGCTTCGACTGGCGGTACTCCTCGGTGTTGCCCCACCGGGCGTCCGCCTCGGCCTGGTATTCCTGGTTGGTGGAGTCGTTCATCGGATCCCTTCCTTCGTCTTCGGTGCTCGAACAAAATCGGTTCATGGTGCTGCAGCGGCTACACCATAGGACCTCACGTTACGTGAGGTGCAAGGGGCCCGTCTCGGAACGCTTCGTCGGGGCCGTACGCCGATGGCGACACTAGCTAGCGGGCCGCGTTCTCACGCTGGTTGCCCGGTCCGCCGCTCCGTGAGATGTTGCGGCGCCTTCTCACCCCCCTTCGCCGAGGCTCCCCCCTTTGTCCGATGTCATCGAGCGCCTGAACGCCGCTCTGCAGGACCGCTACCTCGTCAGTCGTGAACTCGGCGAGGGAGGCATGGCCACCGTGTACCTCGCGGACGACCTCCGCCACGAACGAAAGGTCGCCCTCAAGGTCCTCAAGCCGGAGCTGGCCGCGGTCGTGGGGGCGGAGCGTTTCCTGGCCGAGATCAAGACCACGGCGAATCTGCAGCACCCCCACATCCTCCCCCTTTTCGACTCGGGCGAAGCGGACTCCTTCCTCTTCTACGTCATGCCCTACCTGGAGGGCGACACCCTACGGGAGAGGATCAACCGGGAGAAGCAGCTCCCCGTGGACGAAGCCATCGGCATCGCAACTGCCGTGGCGGCGGCGCTCCAGCACGCTCATGACAGAGGAGTCATCCACCGCGACATCAAGCCGGCGAACATCCTCCTTCAGGATGGTCAGCCGGTGGTGGCCGACTTCGGGATCGCCCTTGCCGTGGGAGCCGCCGGAGGAAGCCGGCTCACCGAGACCGGCCTGTCGGTGGGGACACCTTTCTACATGTCGCCCGAGCAGGCCACCGGCGACCAGCACGTCGGGCCCGCCAGCGACACCTATTCCCTGGCCGCCCTCGTCTATGAGATGCTCACCGGGGATCCGCCCTACATCGGGAGCACGGCGCAGGCGGTCCTGGGCAAGATCATCCAGGGCACGCCTGTATCCGCCACCACCGTGCGGGCGTCCATCCCGGCGAACGTGGACGCGGCAATAAGGAAGGCGCTGGAGAAGCTCCCGGCCGACCGCTTCAGCCGGGCCCAGGATTTCGCCCGGGCCCTCACCGATCCCTCGTTCCGGTATGGCGACTCGGTGGAGGTGTCGACGAGCGCCGGCCGGCGCTGGAGCCCCGCGACCACCGTGGCTACGGTCGCGGCGGCCATCTTCGCCCTCATTGCCGGCTGGTCCCTGAGCCGGCCCGGCCCGCCCGCGGCCACCGTCCAGAGGTACTCCCTGTCGGTCTCCGAGTCCCAGTTCCCCAGCGAGTGGATGAGCCTCTCGCCGGACGCCTCGACGATGGTCATGACGTACTTCGACGAGCAGAACCAGCCTCGGCTCTGGTCGCGTCGATGGTCCGAACTCGCTTCGAACCCGGTCCAAGGGGCCGAAGGTACCACCGTCGATCCGGCCATCTCCCCGGACGGCACGGAGGTGGCCTACACCGAAGGGTCGGAGCTCCGGGTATCTCCGTTGAGCGGCGGCATCGCCCGCGTCCTCACCGACGAAGCGCGCTGCTGCATCCGCTGGGGAACCGACGGCTTCATCTACTTCGCGGCGGCCGACCTGGCCATCCATCGCGTTCCCGAGGATGGTGGTGAGATGGAGCGGATCACCACCATTCGCGAGGAGGACGATCTCGAACACGGATACTTCGAGATGCTCCCGGATGGCGACCGTGGCGTCTTCTCGGTCTTCACCGATCCACCGCGCCTGGAGGTCTTCACCCGCTCCACCGGTGAGCGACGGGTCCTGACCACCGGCCTCCGCAGCTGGATCACCTCAACGGGCCACCTCGTCTACGGGACGCTGGACGGGCAGATTCTGGCCGCGCCCTTCGACCTCGACGCCGCCGAGCTCACCGGTGACCCCGTCCCGATGGTTCAGGGTGTGGGCGTGAGCGCCAGCGAGGACGTCATGTTCACCCTCGCGGCCAACGGCACACTCCTCTACTGGTCGGCGCCGGCTGCCGAGGCGGGGGCCGAGCTCATCTGGGTCGACCGAAGCGGTCGGTCATCACCCTTCTCCGACGACTTCACCTTCAATCCGACCGGCGACAACGCTTCCTGGGCCCTATCACCCGACGGAAGTCGTGTCGCGTATCAGGACAACAGCGCCGCGGGTGGTGACGTCTGGATCACCGAAACCGACGGGGGTCCGACGACGCGACTCACCTTTTCCGCCGTGCCCGACCGGGCTCCCCGGTGGAGCGCGGATGGGGAGCGCATCTTCTTCGTGTCCGACCGGGGCGAGGCGGGGTCCGGTATCTGGGTGACGCGCGCCGACGGCGCCGGAGAACCGACGCTCTTCCAAGCGCTACCCCACCGGGCCATCAACTTCGACGTCTCTCCCGACGAACGTTGGATCGTCTACCGCGCCGCGTTGCAGCCGACGCGCGACATCTACGCCATCGAGGTCGGCACGGACGAAGAAATCGTCGTCTCGGCCAACGAAGGAGTCGCGGAGAGCGCTCCGGCCATCTCACCCGACGGGCGTTGGCTGGCGTACTCGTCCGACGAGACGGGCGTCCATACGGTCTACGTTCGGCCTTTCCCCGACTTCACGTCCGGTCGGTGGCAGGTCTCCGACGGCTTCGGAGCTGTCCCGGTCTGGTCCAGGAGCGGTCGCGAGATCCTCTACGCCACGGCGGCTGGGGTCTACTCCGCGCAGATCCAGACCGAGCCCACGTTCCGCGTGACGGGTCACGAGATGTTGTTCAATCACCCTGCGGGCGTCCTCCCACAGACTGTCCGCGGTTGGCTTGAGGTCGCTCCCGACGACCGAAGGATCCTCACGGGTCGGCGCGCCCAGTTCGCGAGTCCGTCGGAAGGCGGAAGCATCGAACTCATCCTCGTGCAGAACTTCTTCGAGGAGCTGAAGGCACGCGTGCCGAGATAGGGCTTCGGCCCCGGGCGCCCGGCCCGACATCGGAGGAGCCCGCCCCGAGTTCCCTTCTAGAACCACTCGTCGGGCATCCCGTCGATGATGAGTTCACCGAGGTTGAATCGGTACGCTCCCGCCTCGGAGACCACTTCCTCCATGAACGGAGAATTCCGGAAACTCCGGACGATGACCAGTGCTTCGGGGTGGCTCTTCGAGACGGCCACGGCGGCGTGGAGGTTGGTACGGTCGTCCCCTGATCCCACGATGACGACGGGGGGACGGTTCTCCATGCTCACCGTCTCGTCGATGTCTTTCCAGACATCCGGATCCAGGATGTCGCCGTCGACCACCGCCCGCTCGTAGTCGTCCGAGAAGCCTGGTTCCTCTTCGAAGGCGCGGGCGTTGCGCGTCGCCTTCTCGTCCAGGATGACAACGGGGCCGAACATGCCGGGGGCGTTCTGCTGCAGCTCGTGGAGGACGGTCTGGCCGAAGCGGCCGAAGCCGGCCATGACCACGAGGTCGCGGTACGGGGTACGGATGAAGCGCTCCGCCAGGTGCTCGCGGACGAGATGCTTGGCGGCGAACTCGTGCCCGTTGAAGACCTCGCAGTCCCGGGCCACGCTCGAGCCGGCGGTCTGCCTCATGAAGCCCAGCTCGGACACGTGAGCGATGATCCTGCCGGCCAGCCCGGGAGCTAGTCGGAGCGTCCGGGCGGCGGCGTCGAGGTTGGCGAAGTCGTCGCCGGTGAGAAGGAGCACCCGGTGCGCCTCCCGCAGATTGAGCCGCCTGAGAACCGGATCGCTGGTGATGTCACCGCGGAGGAGTTGCACGCGCTCCTCGCCTCTCAGATCCCCGAAGGCCCGGTGGTTGCGGTCCTGCTCCACCAGGATGACGAACCGGTTGGAGCCGCGCCGCCGCAACTCCTGCAGATACATCAAGCTCAGACGGCCGGCCCCACCGAGGACGATGTGGTCGGTGGGCGGACGAACCCTTCGGGCCAAGGGCACCAGCAGCCGCATCGCCGTTTCGAGCAGCGCGGAGGCCGTGATGAGGGGCGCCGCGAAGTAGGTGACCCATAGCACCGACCGGGCCACCGTTCCGCCTCCCACGGGCACTCCCAGGTCGAGACCTCCGAGAACGAAGAGCCCCAGCGCGTAGTAGGCGCGGGTGAAGATGTCGGCGCCCGCGAGGTCCCGCTCGCTCACGCCCACCCCCACGGAGAGAGCGGCGACGGCGGCGACGTACACCACCACGAATGCAAGACCCCGTGACACGATGGCGCGGCGGGGTGAGACCGAGTCCCGGGTCAGGGAGCGGAAGATGGCGTCGATCACGACCGCCACCATCCACCGGCGCGGCTCAACCCACCAGCTCCGGGCAACGATCGCGCAGCATGCGCACGTCCGTCGGCGTGACACTGCCCTTGGAGACGATGTCCACGCCCGTGGTGAATACTTCACTCATGACGGCACCCCCGCCCGTGGCGTGCCCGAGTCCCAGGGCGTGACCCAGCTCGTGGGCCAGGACGAGGACCAGGTCGTCGTAGCTGGAGAACTGATAGATCCGAATCCTCCGGTTCACCATCAGGGGCCGCCCGTTCTCGAACGTCACCGTCTCATCGTAGGTCCCCGATTCGAACGCGGTCACGGGGAAGTCGCGGGCGAAGGCCCGCTCCTCCTCGGCCAGGGCCTCGACGCGCTCGTTGAAGTCGTCGACCTCTCGCCGGATCTCCTCGGAGCGCTCGTTCAAGGCCCCCTGCCTGGTCTGAAGCTCCCGGGCCGTGTCATCGATCTCCCTGCGCCGCCTTTCCAACTCAGCCTCGACTTCCGCGGGGATCTCGCGCCCGCTCCATCGTTGGACGTCCGTGTTGTAGGCGCTCACGACGCGCCGATGCTCTTCCGCCCGCTGCCTATACTGCTCCAGAGCCGCGTCGTGCTCCTGGGAGGTGGCCTCGAGTTCGCCCCTGCGGCCCTCGACGTCCGCCCGCCTGTCGTCGAGGATCGCCTCCCGTTCGCCTCGCGCCTCCACCGTCGCCTGCCGCTCGTCAAACTCGAAGTAGATGGGCGCCCCTCCGCTCGGCGAGAGCTCGAAGAGGTCCAGGCCGGCGGCCTCACCCCACAGACGAGCAGCGTCGCGCCCCGCTCGGAGCGCCTCGTCGACCGACAGGTCGAACCGTCTGTCGATCCGTTGGACGGACCACAGCATGGGCACCGCGCAGGGTACGGCCGAGCCGGCTCCGGAGCGCTGGGCGGCGACGGGCGCTGCCAGAAGCAGCCCGGCCACCAGAACGATGGTCTTCAGAGCGCTCGGGCTTCAGTCCCTACCGAACAGCGAGCGACCCAGGCCTCCCAACAGATCGTCGGCCACGCTGCCGTCACCGTCGCGATCCAGGAGACCCGCCAGGCCGCCGAGCTTCTTCCGGGCCGGACCATCCTCCCCGCGAAGGAGCTCGGTGACGCCGTTCGCGTCGAGATTCCGGCTCCGCTTCGCCTGGCCCAGGGCGCCCATGACCAGGGGGGCGAGCTTGGCCAGCATGGCCGCCGACTGGTTGGAGTCGAGCCCCGACGCTTGGGCGATCCCGGCCTCGGCCACGCTCCGACGACCGCCGAGGACATGCTTCAGAATGCCGTCGCCGTCCTTCCTCATGTCATCGGAGAAGCCGGCCTGGACCGCGTCGAGGATGGAACCGTCGTGATCACGCTCCAGGGCGCCCGCGAGAGCCGTGGCCCCGTCGTCGCTCTGAGCGTTCTTCGCCAGCGCGGCGAAGAGCATGGGAAGGGCCGCGGCGGCCGCGGTCTTCGTCGCCTGGGGGTTCGATCCGAGGGACTGGCTGAGGGATTCCAGCCCGCCGTCCCCGAGTCGGTTCAGCAACAGGTCGGTCATCGAGGACATGTCGGTCTCCAATAGGGTGATTTGGGGACCCGGACATTGGTGCCGACGGCGTGCCACGGCAACCCGTGTCTCAGCCGCTCTCACCGCCGTGCAGGACCTCGAGCGGACTCGTGCGCGACGCCGAGCGCACGGGCGCCCAGGCTGCCGCCAGGGACACCCCCACGAGAACGGCCGCCACCGTGAAGTATGTCGGTGGATCCAGGGGCGTGATGCCCACCAATGAGCTCTCCAGGACGCGTCCCGCGAGCGCCGCGCCGGCGAGGCCGAGGACCAGGCCCAGACCGGTCAGTGTGAGGGTCTCTTGGGTGAAACCGCGCCGGACCCGACTGCTGGTCGCGCCCAGGGCGAGGTGGATGCCGATCTCGTGGCGGCGCTGCGTCACCGAGTACGAGACGACCGCGTAGATCCCCAGCGCCGCCAGGACCATCGCGAAGACCGCGAAGAGAGTGAGCAGTGTGGTCACGAACCGTCTCGGCGCCATGGAAGCCCCCACGATCTCGCTGACCCGCACCACGCGGTCCAGGGGGATGGCAGGGTCGATGGCTCCGATCTCACTCCGCGCGACGTCGATCAACTCGGTCGGCGTGCGTTCCCCACGAAGAATGAGATACACCGCGTTGTGGTCCCAGACCTGTCGGAACGCCAGGAAGAGCTCGGGGCCAGGTTCCTGATCGACGGAGAGCTGGCGCGTGGGCCGGACCACGCCGACCACGGTCCGCTCGCCCCCGGACGACCATAGGGTCTCTCCCAACGGGCTCCGGTCACCCCATAGCCGAAGCGCCAGCTCTTCGTTGATCAGGGCCACGCCGGTGGTCCCCGTGACATCGGCCGACGTGAAGTCCCGCCCGGCCACGAGAGTCAACCCCATGGCGTCGAGGTAACCGTCGCTGACGATCCGCATGTAGGGAGAGACTCTGTTCTCCGTGTCCCCGTTCATCGCGCGCGTATCCCATCGGCGGTTGAAGGCCATGGGGAGGATGTCGCTGAGGCCTGCAGCGGAGACGCCAGGGGCACCCCCTACGCGCTCCAGGACCGAGCCGTAGAAGGCCAGGCGCTCCCCGTCGTTGGCGAACCGCGCGGCTGGATCGATCCTCATGGCTACGGCGCCTTCGGCGTCATACCCGAGGTCGGTCTCCAGAAGGTGCAGCATGCTCCGGGCTGTGAGCGTGGACGCGACGAGGAGGAGGCAGGCGATGGCGACCTGCGACACCACGAGGGAGTTTCGGAGTCGCCGGTGGCGGCGACCGGACGACGCGCCACGGGCTCCTTCCTTCAGGGCCTCGTTGAGCTGCAGGCGGGCCCCACGGAGCGCCGGGGCGAGTCCAAAGACCACGCCGACGGCCACCGCGGACACCACCGCGATGCTCAAGGCATATCCGTCGACCGTCGCGTGTGGAAGCATGGGTATCTGGAGATCCAGAGCCGACAGCAGCCTGGTGCCCTGGACCGCCAGGAGCACTCCCAGGGCGGCGCCGAGCCCCGACACGACCAACGTCTCCGTGAGAAGCTCCCGAAAGAGGCGGCCGCGCCCGGCGCCCATGGCTGCACGGATGGCCAGCTCCCGTTCGCGTCCGGTAGCGCGAGCCAGGTGAAGAGTGGACAGGTTCGCACACACGATGAGCATCACGAGGACCACGGCACCCACGAGGAGGAGCATGGCTGGCCGGAAGCCCCCGCTGACATGCTCCCGGAGAGGTCGGATCACCGGGTAGAAGGAGTTCTCCCGCTCCACCGCCGCCTCCTCAGAGACCGCGAAGGCGCCGATCTCGGCGCGGGCACTGGCCAGGGTCGCGTCCGACGCCAGGCGAGCGATGAGCCCGAGGGTGTTGCCGCTCCGGTGACTCCGCTGCGAAAGCGGGTACGGCGCCAGGTAGTCGATGGTCTGGCCGGGAGCGAAGATCGTCGTGAAGTCCAACGACGCCGGAAGCACACCCACCACCGAAGCCGGCGCATCGTCGATAAGCACGGACGAACCGACGACCCCAGGGTCGCCTCCGAAGTGGCGAAGCCATGATCCGTGGGTGAGCACGATGGCCCGAGGCCCGTCGTCCCACGCCTCCTCCTGGGTGAAGAACCGGCCGACGGCGGGCTCCACGCCGAGGACCGAGAGGAAGTTCTCGGTCACCCTCAAGCGGGTAACCCGGGCTGGCGTGTCCCCTGACATGAGCGTGTGGTCGCCGTCACGGTCGAAGAGGTGATAACCGGCCACGTCCTGTAGTTGGCTGGCCTCTTCACGCATCCGTACCACGTGGCCCACCTGAACACTGATGGACGAGAGCTGCTGCCCACGCCCGAAGTCGCCGTTGGAGACCCACACGAGGCGGTCCGGCTCCGCAAACGGGAGGGGTCGGATGAGGAGGGCTTGAACGACACTGAACACGGTGATGCTGGCGCCTATCCCCAACCCGACGATCAGCACCGAGAAGACGGAGAAGCCCGGATCTCTTCTGAGGGACCGCACCGCCATCTTCAAGTCACGACCCCACCCTTCCATGGCCGGCCTCTTCGCACTCCGGAAGCGATCCTCGACCCCTTCGGGCCGCCGTGTGAACCGGTATCCAACGCCGACGACGACGAGGTCGGTGGCGACGCGGATCCACACCAGGACCCGCCCCCCCCAGGACCGACCTTCGGCGTACCTGGAGCCGAGCTCGATGATCTCCTCACCATGCTCGGCCCTGAATCGATCGGGCAGAACGGCCAGCAGAAGACGGATCCACCCGGGTGGGCGCCTCATGCTCCGGCGTCTCCCAGGCGCTCCCTCGCCACCTGAGCGAGATCGGCCAAGCGCCCTGCTTCCTCGGCGAGTCGCCGGCGCCCGGCTGGCGTGATGGAGTAGTACTGTTTCCGCCGGCTCTCTCCCTCCGGTCGCTCGTCTCCGGTAAGCGGCGCAGCCAGGCCTTCGTCGACGAGCTCATCCAGCGCCCGGTACAGCGTCGCCGGCCAGAGTCTCAGTTCACCGTCCGTCCGGTCGAGTACGTCGTCCGCGATAGCCGAGCCGTGGAGGTTCTGCTCAGCCAGGGCGAGGAGAATGTGGAACCAGTTCCGGCGCAGCATGTCGTCCTCCGACGCATAGTATCATCTGTTTATATCATTCATGATGATATCATATGTGATAATACGGGTCGGTAAAGCGAAAGCGCAAGAGGGAGTGGTCTACCCCTCTTCCAACCGGGCCGGGTCGTCGCCGGACTCCAGGGCTGGGCTGGCCTTCCGAGCCATGGCGAGGGTGCCTCCCGCAGCACCGGCGCCCATGGTCACGAGGATGACGAGATTGCCGATGGCGTCGGCCGTCGACCACGCTGACCAGGCGTTGAGTGCCAGGAGGCCGAAGAGGGCGAGTCCACCTACGGCGCCTAGAGCGGACACCCGTGGGATGGAGAGTTCGTCGAAGGTCCGGTTCCGGGCGGTGAGAGCCAGCCCGCCCGAGAAGACCACCCCCACCGGGAAGGCGAACGCTGCCGCTCGGGTGCCCATGAAGATCATCTCGACGACCTCGGCGGACGACATCGGGCCTGGCAACAGCCAGGCGACGCCCGCGACCACGGCGGAGACCATGGCGACGACCACGCTGAATGTCAGCCCGGTCCCGATCATTCCTCGTAGGACCCTCATCCAACGGGGCATCGACTGCTCCTTCCCTACCGTTCACGAAACACAACTTTGTCTCGCAAAGTGTGTCCCTCGGCGGCAGGATGTCAACGATGCCGTGCCCCCTGGTCAGCTCTTTCCGAAGTGCTCCATGATGGCAGCGGCGTACTTGATGCCCTGAAGGTACTTGTCGACGTGGATGTTCTCGTCCGGGGCGTGGAGGTTGGCCCCGGGGTTGGCGAAGCCGGTGAGCACGCAGGGAATCCAGACGTGCCGAAGGATGGCTCCCTCGGCGGAAACGCCGTTGACTACGGGTAGCTCTCCGTACACCTCGGTGGCGGCGGCGATGATGGCCTGACTGATGTCCTCCTTCACGGAGATCTTGTAGGGCGGCTCAGCGCCGTCGAATGCCTCGACCTCGATGTGGCCGAAGCCGTGCTTCTCCAGGTGAGCCTTCAACTTCCGGATGGCGTCGGCGGGCTGGATGTTGGGGATGAGGCGGAAGTCCATCCGCACGCGGGCCTCGTGGGGGATGATGGTCTTCCGGCCCGGCCCCGTGTAGCCGGCGATCATGCCCTGGATGTTCGCGGTAGGCTCGTAGGTCCGGGCGCGGATGGCGTCGACGCCGTCTCGGCCAAGCGCGAACTCGGAGATGCCCCACTCCTCCTTCAGGGCACCGAGGTCGACGCGGGCGGCCTTGTCTGCGAGCTGCTCTTCGTCGTCGACCCCCAGCTCCCAGATCCCCTCGTTCCAGTCCTCGATGAGGATCGTGCGGTCCCTGTCGAGGATCGTGTTCAGCGCCCAGATGAGCTCCCAGACAGGGGACTCCACCAGAGGGAAGTTCAAGGAGTGGACGTCCATCTTCGCGCCCCGGGCGATGAGCTCCACGAAGAGGACCGACTTGAGGCCCAGGGAAACGTCGGGGACTTCGGTACCCGTCTCCATGGACCCGTCGAGGCAGTGCATCCCGTCGGCTTCGAGCAGTTCTTTGTTCTTCGCGGCCCAGGCCGACAGGTTGGGTGAGCCGATCTCCTCTTCGCCTTCGATGAAGAGCTTGAGGTTGGCCGGGACCTCCCCTCTGACCTGAAGGAACGCCTTCGCCGCCTTGTTGAAGGCGAGGACGCCGGACTTGTTGTCCGTCGAGCCCCTCCCATAGAGGACCCCGTCCACGACCTCGGCTGACCACGGCCCCCCGTGGGTCCACTCGTCCAGGGGCTCGGGTGGCTGAACGTCGTAGTGGGAGTAGCAGAGGATCGTCTTGGCCGGCTTCTTCGCCTTCAAATGCCCAAAGACCACCGGCGGCCCCTCGTCGAGTTCGTACAGCTCGGCGGGCAATCCGTCCTCGTGCATCATCGCGCGGACCAGCTCCGCACACTCTCTGAGTCCTACGCCCTGAGCCGAGATGGAAGGCTGCCGGACCAACCGCTGCAAGTCGCGGACGCACTCGTCGGCGTGGGCGTCGATCCAGTCGTAGATGGGCTGCATGCTCACGGGTCGGTCCGCTCCTGTGCGAGCTCCCATGCACTCAGCCGCTGTCCGGACAGGTGCATGGGGCGTGTGGCTAGAAAGGAGAACGCCGGCGCCAGGAGGGCGGGGTCGATCCACTTCTCCCTGAGCTCCGGCGGGTAGGTGGTCTCGGACATGGGGGTCCGCATGTACATCCCCGGGGTGACGGTCACCGACAGGATGGCGTGCGGTTCTCCCTCGAGAGCGAGGCATTTCGAGAAGCCTTCGAGGGCGTGCTTGGCCGCGCAGTAGGCCGTCTCGTCCGCGAAGCCCTCGATGCCCGATCTCGAGGATACGAAAACGAGGGCGCCGCCGCGCTCCTTCATCGCCGGCCAAACGGCCTGCGTCAGCTGAAATCCAGCCTGGATGCCCACATTGAGCGTCGCCCGGAACGTGTCGAGAGTCACGGTGTCGACGGACTCGACCCTGAGGATGGCCGCGTTGTGGATGAGCGTGTCCACCGGACCGTCGATGACCTCCTCGATGGCCCGTCGGGTGGCGTCGGCGCTCGACAGATCGACAACCGCCGTCCTGGCCTCCGGACAGGCCAACGCCGTGTCGGCGAGGCCCTCCGCGTCCCGGTCCAGAAGCGTCAGGTGGGCCCCGAGCTCGGCGAGGTGTCGAGCGATGGCGGCGCCCAGTCCCTGCGCGGCGCCGGTGATGACGATGGACTGACCGGCGACGTCGCTCCGGCTGGAAGCGTCGCCATCGGTCACGGCATCACCTCGTCGGGCCGCACCCATCGCCGCTCCGCCTCCGAGACCCCCACGGCGTCGAGGACCTGTTGGTTGGCCAACCCATCGACGAAGGTGGCTCCCCGGGACGGTCTCCTCCCGTCGCCGATGGCAGCCGCGAGCTCCTGCATGAGCGCCACCACGGACACGTTCCAGATGCCGCCGTTCACTCCCTCGAGGTCCCCGTTCGGATCCGGCACCGTGATCTCCTCGAAGTCCTCGCCGGAGCGAGCGAAGAAGAGCCGCTCGTCGTCATTCGACAGTGTGACGGTGCCTTCGGACCCGAAGATCCGTGTGTGGTTGCCCATGGCATGGGCGGCGACGCCGGACATGAGGACCTGCGCCACCGCACCCGACTCCATCTCCAAGGTGAAGTACGCCAGGTCGTCGGCGGTGGCCATCCACGGCTCACCCGTCTTCTTGTCGCGGCGATGGGGCACCACCGTCCTGGCGGCACCCGTCACCCACGCCACTTCACCGAGCCACCAGCGGAGGAGGTCCACCTGGTGGCTGCCGTTCGCCCCCAATCGTCCCCCGCCCCTCTCAGCCAGACTCCACCAATCATCCCTCGGTCGACTGGCAGGGTCCGCCCAGGTGGAGCTGACGTTGGTGATGTCGACGTGGCGGATCTCGCCGAGGGCGCCCTCGGCGATGAGCTCGGCAATGCGCATGCGGTTCGGGTTGAAACGCAGCTCGTGGTCGATCATGTGGACGCGGCCAGCTGCCTCCGCTGCCGCCAACATCCGCGACGCCTCCCCGGCATTCATGGCCGTGGGCTTCTCGCACAGGACGTTCGCGCCGGCCGCGATGGCCGCCAGGGTCTGGGCTTCGTGGAGGTCCGTCGGCGTCGCGATGCACACGAGATCCAGGTCGTGCTCCGCGAGCATCGCCTCCCAGTCGTCGTAGGCATGGGGGACGCCGAACGCCTCGGCGGCCCCGCGGGCGCTTTCCATACGAGCCGACGCCAAAGCCACCACTTCGGCGCCCGGGGTGTGGCGAAGGGCAGGCAGGTAGGCCGCCTTGGCGAAGCTCGCCCCGATGATTCCGACTCTCATGTTCGCTCTCTGAGGCGAGGGTCCAGGAAGTCCCGGAGCCAGTCTCCGAGAATATTGAAGCTGAGCACGGTGAGCATGATGGCCACGCCCGGGAAGACGGCGAGCCACCACTTGTTGGCCACCAGGGTATCGCGGCTCTCGGCCAGCATGCTCCCCCAGGTGGGCACCGACGGAGGAACGCCGAGACCGAGGAAAGAGAGCGCCGCCTCAGACAGAATGACGCTCGCCACATTGAACGACGCGATGACGGTTAGGGGGGCCAGAATGTTCGGGAGGATCGTTCGGAAAATGATGGACGGCGTACTGTCGCCCAGCGCCCGGGCCGCCTCCACGAACTCCTTTTCCCGGAGGGAGAGGGTATCGGCTCGCACGATGCGTGCGTAGGTGACCCACTGACCGATACCCAGCACGAGGACCAGATTCCAGACACCCGAGCCCAGCACCACCAGGAACATGATGGCCAGGAGGATGAACGGGAACGCGAGCTGGATGTCGCCGAGGCGCATGACCACGTCGTCGACCCAGCCGCCGAAATAGCCCGCCATGAGGCCGGCGACGATACCGATGGTCCCGCCCACGGAGATGGCCGCGATTCCAACCGTCAGCGAGATCCGCGCACCGTAGAGGAGTCGGGTCAGCACGTCCCGGCCGAGGGCATCGGAGCCCAGCCAGAACACGCCGCCGTCGGGCCCTGTCGTCATGGGATCCGCCAGACGAAGAACGAGGTTCTGGCGGTTGGGGTCGAAGGGGGCGATGAGGGGACCGAAGATCGCCGCCAGCGCGGTGAGGAACAGGAAGACGACGGCGAAGACCGGCCAACGGGCGTCGACCATGACCCGGCCGGCTCGCCGCAGCTCGCGGCGGAAGTCGGACTCCCGTGGCATGCCCGGCAGGGCCCCGGCCGGGAGGACTTCGCTCCTCAGCTCGGCCCCGGCGCCCCCGTGCTCGCTCACGCTCGTCCTCCCGACAGCTTCATACGCGGGTCGAGCCGCACGTACAGCAGATCCACGAGGAGGTTGAGGACGATGAAGATCCCAGCCAGCAAGATGACACCCGCCTGAACCAGAGGGATGTCACGCTGATTGATGGCCGCGAAGAGGAGACGGCCGATGCCGGGGTAGCTGAACACCGTCTCCACCACCACGACGCCCCCGAGGAGGAAGCCGAACTCGAGGCCGATTACGGTCACGACCGGGAGCCATGCGTTCCTGAGCGCGTGATGAAAGAGAACGCGCTTCTCCGGAAGGCCCTTCGAGCGGGCGGTGCGCACATAGTCTTCCTCCAGCACTTCGAGGAGGGACGACCGGACGAGTCTCGTGTTCCGCGCCAGCGAGTACGTTCCGACGGCGAGGCCCGGCAGCACCAGGTGGTAGATGGTCCGCGGGAGATTTCCGAACGCCGTCCCCACGTCGCCCGACATCAAAGGCGCAATGAAAGGGACGTTGCCCGAGATGGGGAACCACCGCAGATAGAGCCCGAAGACCAGGATCATCATGATCCCCAGCCAGAAGTTCGGGATCGACTGACCCAACATGGCGAATGTCGTCACCGAGCCGTCCCAGGCCGTGCCCCGGTTGATGGCCGCCAGGACCCCCAGTGGAATGGCCAGCGAGAGCGCCATGAGCATGGAGAAGAGAGTCAGCTCGATGGTGGCCGGGAGGGCCTCCAGGACGATGGCCATTGCAGGCTGGCGATAGGAAAGCGACTGACCGAAGTCCCCTCGCACGAGATCGCCGACGAAGCTCAGGTACTGCACGTGTAAGGGACGGTCGAAGCCCAGGGCACGACGGGCGGCCTCGATCTCTTCCAGCGACGCCCGTTCGCTGACGAACAGGTAGGTGGGATCACCCCCGATCTGGAGCGCCAGGAAGCTGACCAGCGTCACACCGATGACGACGATGACGCTCTGGACCAGCCTTCGCAGAACGTACGCGCCCATGGACCTCTACCCCCTCAGCCGCGCATCGAACACGTAGACGCGTTCGTCCCGCCGGGCCTCCCACTCGATCCGTTTCGAAACGCCGTAGAAGTCGGGCTGGAAATAGAGATGGAGCCACGGCCCGTCGTCGTAGAAGACCTGGAGCATCTCGTCGATGATGGGCCGCCGTTCCTCGGCGCTCTCCGCCTCCGACAGCTCGGCCCAACGGCCGAACCATCGGGGATCGTCCCAGTGGGTGTAGTTGGTGCCCGACTCCACGTCGGCGAGGTCGGTCATGTCGTAGATCGGACTCCAGAGCCCTCCGCCCGAGCCCAGGAAGAAGAGGGGACCCATGCTCCGTTCCCGTAGGAGGGGCGTGTAGACCGAGGCCCACTCCAACAGTTCGAGCTCGATGTCCAGCCCGGCGTCCTCGAGGTACTGAGTGATGGCTTGGATGACGTTCACGTCGTTCACGTAGCGTCCCCGCCCGGCCTGAAGTCGGATGGAGAATCGGATTCCGTCCTCACCACGCTGCCACCCCGCCTCGTCCAGCAGTCGCTCGGCCTCCGCCGGGTCGTAGGGGTAGGGCGTCAGGTTCGGATTGGCATTGGGCGGATTCACCGGACCGGTGGCGCGCTCGCATTCGACGCTGAGGAGCTGGCGGCAGATGGTCGGGACGTCCACGGCGTATTGGAGCGCACGTCGCACCGCCGGATCCTGGATGGCGTCCCCGCCGGGCATCTGACGCGAAGCATCCGAGAGGTTGAATCCCACGTACATGCGACGGGTGCCCGACACCGCCTGCACATCGGCCCGACCCGACGCCGCGATGGCATCGATCTGCTCGGGCACGACGTTGGTGATGATGTCCACGTTTCCGGCGACCAGTTCGGCGGTCCGGGTGGACGCCTCCGGAATGATCCGCCACACAATGCGTTGGAAGTTGCCCGGCTCCTTCACCTTTTCGAGGACGACCTCCGACCCACGGGTCCAGGCCGCCAAGCGGTAGGGGCCCGACCCGATGGGGTTCGACGCCGCCTCGTCCAGCGACATCCGCTCGTAGCTGTCCTTGCAGTGGACGTAGATCTCCGTGATGAGGCCGAAAGCGATGGGGTTCTTCCGGGCGATGTTGATCTGGACGCGGAGATCGTCGACGGCCTCGGCGTTCTGAAAGCCGATGGACGTGAAGACGAAGCCCGGTGAGTTGCCGGTGAATCGGTTCGCCGGGTCGGCGATGCGGTTGAAGGTGTACGCCACGTCTTCTGCCGTGAGGGACTCACCGTCGTGGCAGGTAAGGCCCTCGTTCAGCGTGTAGACGTAGCCCGTGCCGTCTTCGGTGATCTCGAGGGTGTGGGCCAGGCTCGGGATGTGCCGACCATCGGCGTCCAGGCTGAAGAGGCCGGAGAAGATGTGGCGGGCGATGTTGGCGTTGTCACGGCTCGAGATCATGCCCGGCTCGAAGGTCGTGATGTCGGCGCTGAGACCCACGACGATGGTGTCGTCGTCGCGTTGGGCGCATCCGGCGAGCGTGAGCACGAGCGTCAGCAGGAAGAGGCCAGATCGGATTCTCATCGGCTTCTGATTCATAGGTGGATGGTCTCTCCTCGTCTCGACGCCCGTATGCACGCGTCGACCATGCGCAACGACTGGAGGTGATCGGCGCCGGAGCACGGGAGGGGCGCCTCGCCTTCCAGGTGGTCCACGAAGTCGTCGAGGAGGGCTCGGGCGTCGTCGACCCACGGCTCTTCGGTCGGGAGGGGCACGGGGGTCAACTCCTCGTCGTCCCTTCGGGCGTACTGGAGGTCGCCGAACATGTCCCGCTGGAGGGCGACTCCGTCACGGCACTCCGTCCGCCACTCGAACCCCATCCGCCGCCAGTTCCCCGCCCACGTGCCCTGGTAGGTCACCTCGATGCCGTCAGCGAAGCTGATGAGCGCTCCCACGTTGGCATGGCCTTCGTACATGGACCACGACGGGTTGAACGTCCGCGCCGAGATCCGAACCGGCTCGGCTTCGTAGACGAAGCGCATCAGGTCGAAGTGGTGGATGGACTGCTCCCAGAGCATGGGTTGCTGCATGGTCAGGGGGTACGTGTTCAGATGAGCCAGCCGCCCGTCGCGCCACCGCTCGTACGTGAAGCGACCGAACTCCGGTCTACCCAGCCGATCCGGTGCGAAGAGCCCCTTCAGGGCTCGTGTCACCCCGAGGTAGCGAAAATTCAGCCCGACGGCGAGCGGAACGCCGGCCTCTGCCGCGGCAGCCACGTGAGCCTCGGCGTCCGCTACGCTGTCGGCCAGAGGCTTCTCGGCGAGGATCGCCAGGCCCGCCGAGCACGCCGCCGCGATCTGACCGTGGCGTGCCCCTGGCGGGGTGCACAGGAGCGCGACGTCGGCCTCCACCCGGTCCAGCACGTCTTCCAGGGCGTGCCCACCCTCTGCACCCGGAGATTCCGCCATTGCTGCCGCCAGGCGGTCCGGGTCCTTCTCCACGAAGCCCACGATCCGCGATCGCGGATGCTCACCGATGACCCGCCGCCAGATACGCGACCTGGCGCCCAACCCCACCAGGACGAAGCGGAGGCCGCTCACGCCGCGGCTCCCGTGCCGGGAAGCCCATCCAGCGCGGCGCGAAGGTCGGTCCAGACGAACCCCTCGAGGGCAGGGATTTCACTTGGCTTCATGGGCGGCTTCACGGAGCCCGGACCGCGGACCTCCTCCACGCGCGAGCCTGGATAGCGCTCGAGGATGAGTGCAGCGACCTCGCTGTCCCGGTAGCGGTGGGGGCTTCCGAGATGGATGGGAGGATCGGCGCGTGCCCCATCGACGACCCTCAGCAGAGCCGGCGCCAGGTCACCCACGAGCGTCCAGTCCCGACGTGGGTCGTCCGACCTGACGAGCAGCGGGCTTCCCTGCTCGGCCGCCGAGATCCAGTCGGCGACGAGAGATCGCCGGGTTCGTGTGGGGCGCAGTCGCTCGCCCGGACCGAACAGGTAGCCGAGGCGCACGGTGATGGCCTTCGAGGCCTCCGCCACGAGTTGCTCGGCTTCACGTTTCGCTACTGCGTACGGAGCCGTGCCGGTGGGCTCATCGGCGTCCGTGAGTTCGTTGGCTGCATCGCCGGGCGCGAAGACGCCCGATGAGCTGAGGAAGACGAACGCTCCGGGTTCGCTGCTTCGCGCCCACGTGAGGAGGGCGCGAAGGGGCTGGAGGTTTCGATGGACGTACTCCTCCGGGCCGATTCCGAGACCCTCGGGGTCGGTGGTGATCCAAGCCCCGTGCACGACCACGTCCACAGAGGGCAAGCCACCGACCAGATCCTCGCCGAGGTCACCCTCGATGCGGGTCACAGACCCCCTCGGGAGCTCCCCGTCTGGGCCCTCGTCGTCGAACGCCATATCGACTGCGACGACGTCCATTCCCATCTCCACGAAGCCCGACACGAGGTTCGACCCCACGAAGCCTGCGGCTCCCGTGACCAGCACCGAGCGCCGCGTCATCGCGCAACGACCGGGGTGTCACCATCGGCGATGCTGGCCGGGTCGGCGATGCTGGCCGGGTCGAAGTTGGCCAGAGCGTTGGCGTGCTCCGAGACGAGTCGGACCGCCTGGTCGAGGTCTTCGTCCGCGAGGGCCTCGACGATGGGCGGATGGGTCCCGGCGATGTCGCGGAGGTCGACGGCTTCGTCGTTGCGCAGGGACATGATCTGGTGGATCCGCAGGTACAAGCCCGCCCACAGTTGGTCCAACAGATGGTGGTCGGACAGACGAATCAGCGTCCGATGGAACGACTCGTCGGCGGCGATGAGGGCGTCCCGGTCCCCGGACTCCGCCGCCCGTGCCATCGCTTCGCACGGCTCGTGGAGACTGTCCACGGCAGTGCCCCGCTCCAGGATCCGGCGGACGGCCATGACCTCGAAGAGTTGGCGCATGTCGCAGATCTCGGCCACCTCCCGGACGGTGAGCGGCTTCACCCGCTTCCGCTTGTACGCCACCGTCTCCACCAGCCCGTCGTTCTCCAGGTCCTGGATGGCCTCCCGGATGGGGGCGCGGCTCACGTTGAGCTGCTCTGCGAGGGCGGTCTCCACCAGCGCGGCTCCTGGCCTCAGTTTGCCGGTGACGATGGCCGTGCGAAGACGATCGGCGACCTGGACCCGGAGGGGCGTCTGCTCGATGGGATCGAGCGCCGCGTCAGCCACGGAAGTCCCCGTTGCCAGTGACGTGGAGGGAAGGGATGTCGGCGAAGACGTCGTCGTCCTCGGTGCCGCGCCACATCATGACGGCGAAGCTCCCTTCGACATCGAGGGCCGAGATCCCTGTGTGCCACGTCCCTGTCCGGTAGGCGACCCCCATGGTGCCCGGCACGACGAACGAACGCGCCTCTCCCGGCTTCGGGGAGCCATCCTCCTTCGCGGGCATCACCGTGACGAGGTATCGGGAAACGCCCATCGGCAGGAAGAGCTGAGCGGCATGGGGGTGTCGCTCCACCCGGCGGATGGTGACGGGCAGCGTCGACGCTGGCGCGCGGTTGAGGTGGTAGGAGGGCGCCAGCCGGGTCACCGGCTCCAACCAAGCGTCGAACCTCGTGCGACCTCCCACCTCCGTCGGCGGCTCGACGAACGCGCCGAAAGGGGCGAAGGCAGCGGGGTCGGGAGGGCCCGCCACGACCGAGAACGTCGCATCGGAAGTCACGACGCGACTGCGCTGTCGGGTGGCGGTACGTGGGCTCGCCAGTGTGCGGCGAGATCGCCCCGTCGGCAGATCCAGACGTCGTCGCGTCCCTCCACGTGATCGACGAAGTCCCGCAGCCCCCGGATCCGGGCGGGCTGCCCGAGAATGCGAGCGTGCATTCCCACGGACATCATCCGTGGGTGGACATCGGCCTCCGCCACCAGCTCCTCGAAGGCGTCGATGAGGAAATCGCCGAAGGCCCGGCCCGTGACGAGCGGACCACCCACGAGCTTGGCGTCGTTGGTCACCAGGGAGTACGGGACGACCAGGTGGGCGCGATCACCGACGGTCACCCAGTACGGCAGCTCATCGTTGTAGGCATCGCTGTCGTACGTGAAGCCGCCGTGCTCGACGACGAGCCTGCGCGTATTCCTCGATGGCGCGTACCGGCAGTACCACCCCTCCGGCGCCCGGCCGATCGAGTCGCGGATGGAGTCGTACGCCCGCGCGATCTCTTTGCGCTCCGTCGCCTCGTCCAGTAGGTAGTGCTCGATCCACCGACGGCCGTGGGCCACCACGTCCCAGTCGCTTTCGCCCACCGCCTGTGCGACCTGCGGATTCCGCTCCAGGGCGAGGGCAGATCCGAAGACCGTGACCGGGAGCCGCCGATCCTGGAAGAATCGGTAGAGCCGCCAGAATCCCACACGGCTGCCGTACTCGAACATGCTCTCCGCTCCCAGGTCCCGCTGGCCCGTCGGCACACGGGGCTGGGCCACCTCGCTGAGTGCGGCATCGGAGCGACCGTCGCCGTCGCCCATGGAGTACTCGGAGCCCTCTTCGTAGTTGAGGACGAAGTTGAGGGCCAGCCGGGCGCCACCCGGCCACCGGATGTCCGGAGGGTTCGGCCCGTAACCGACGAAGTCCCGACGGTGCTCGGGCATCAGTCCCGGGTCCCCTCGACCTTGCAGAAGAAGCAGCACCAGTCCCCGGTGGTGACGTTGGGCAGCGCCCGAAGGCCGAAGAACATCCCGTCGGCGGGAGCCTCGAGGCTCGCCAGGGTGTCACCGAAGACGTTGACGATCCGGGCGATGGGGTCGCCCTTCTTCATCATCGTCAGGAACTCGACGCCGGGCTCGGGAAGGAAGATGCCCGAAGCCGGGGCCAGAAGGGCTTCCTGCTGGCCCTTGTATCGAGGCGACGGATACTGGGCCTCGCCCGGATACATCTCGTAGTGCCGGAGGATGTTGAGAATGGAGTCGGCCAGCTCGCGGCCCACCCGGGCGAAGGCCGCCGGGGAGGTGGCCGAGCGTCCGCCCAGCTCCACGGTGATGCCCACCTTCCCCAGTTCCTTCATGTACGCCATGGGACTGCCGGACGGGTTGAAGGACGACATGATGCATCCCCACCCCGGGCCCATGGCCGTGGCCAACTCCACCGACTCCGGCCGCTCGTCCACGAAGATCGCTTTGTCCAGGAAGGAGTGGGCGCCACCCGAGTGGATGGAGATCTCCAGGTCCGCCACCGGCCCCATGGCCGCCGCATGGGCCGCCGCCACCCGCTCACTCAGGTATCCGCCGGCTCGGCCCGGGTAGATGCGGTTCATGTCGTAGGTGAAGGTGTCGGCGGGGTTGCCACGCTCCGCCGCCTCGAAGGCCGGTACGTTGAGGACCGGGCAGAGGACCAGCGTCCCCGACAGCAGACCCGGATCGACCTCCCCCAGGGCGATCTGACACGCCAGAGGTCCCTCCGGCTCGTCGCCGTGGATGGCCCCGTTGACCCAGAAGCACGGCCCGTCGCCGGCGCCTCCGTTCACCACCACCACCGGGATCTCCAAGGGCGTACCGCCGGCGAGCGTGGTGACGGGGATGGCTCCCCGGACGGCGGTCCCTGGCTCGGCCGTGGCGGTGCCGACGGTCACGGTGCGGTCGTTGCTCATCTCAGATCCCCTGGTAGGCCTCGTACTCTTTCAATTGTTCGGGCGTGTAGACCTGCATGAACTCGATCTCGATGCCCCCGGCTTCGTCGTCGAGGAAGGCCACCCACCCCTCGGGATGCGGATGGGAGCCGTGTACCTGGCAGGCCTGGCAGATCCGAAGGCTCGCCCCCTCCGTCTCGGCATGGGCGAGGGCGGCATCGATGTCGTCCACCTCGTAGCAGATGTGGTGGAGACCCTCGGCGCCGCGCTCGTCGATCCACTTCGCGAAGCGTCCGTCGGGCTCCATGGACTCGCACAGCTGGTACTCGATGCCCCCGAGATAGAAGAGGGCCACACGGTTCTTCGACTTGGGATAGACCTTGATCTCGGTGTCGGCGGGGACGTGGAGGAAGCGGGCGTAGGCGTCCAGCGCCTTCGCCGCGTCGCGCACCGCGAAGGCCATGTGCTTGATGCCGCGGACGTTCGGGTTGTCGGATTTCATGAGCGTTGGTCGGTCGGTGATGATGTGGATCGGATCGCGTCCACGACGGCCGCGATACGCTCCAAGGCCTCGTGGATCCGCGGGATCGTCTGGGTCAAGGACATGCGGGCGTAGTCGTCGGTGTAGTCGCCGTAGATCCGGCCGGGGAAGATCATGACGCGCCCTTCGGCCAGCAGGCGCCGGCAGAACTCCGTGGCCAAGACGCCGGTCTCTGCGACTCGGGCGTAGACGTAGAACGCCCCCTGGGGTTCGGCGTACGGAATGCCCAGCTCGTCCAGGCCGGCGCACAGCACCTTCCGTCGCTCATCGAAAGTTTGACGGATCTCCTCGACGCACTCCTGGGGCCCGGTGAGGGCAGCCAGAGCGGCATGCTGTCCCACCGCCGACGTGGAGATGGCGAAGGCGTGGTGGATCTCGGCCAGGGCCGGCATGAGGTCCTCCGGACCGGCGAAGTATCCCACTCGCCACCCGGTCATGGCGTACGCCTTCGACACGCCCGAGAGGGTGATGGTGCGCTCCTGCATGCCCGGGAGCGCCGCCACGGGGATCGCCTCGTTGTCGTCGAAGACGATCCGCGCGTAGATCTCGTCGGAGACGACGATGAGGTCGTGCTCCTTGGCCACCTCACAGATGCGCTTCACCTCGTCAGGGGGAATGACCGTCCCCGTGGGATTCCCCGGGTTGATGAGGATGAGGACCTTGGAGCGCGGCGTGATGTGCGCCCGGACCATCTCCGCGGTGAGGGTGAAGTTCGTCTCGATGGAGGTACGGATCTCCACGAGCTTGGCTTCGGTGAGCTCGGCGGCCTGGAGGTACGGGTTGTATCCTGGGCACGGGATGAGGAGCTCGTCGCCGGGGTCCAGCAGACCGAGGGCGATGATGAACATCGCCTGCTGTCCACCAGGCGTGACGACGACCTGATCGGGCTCGTACCGCGCCCCACCGTACGCCGCGATGTTGTCGGCGATGGCCTGACGGAGCTCGGGCATCCCCATGGGATGGGTGTAGTGGGTGGCGCCTGCGCCCAGCGCCGCCTGCCCCGCCCGGATGATGTGCTCCGGCGTATCGAGGTCCGGGTCACCCCTTCCGAGCTTGATGACGTCCGGCAGGTCCGCCGCGATGTCCATCATCTCGGTGATGATGTGCCTGTCCTTGAGCCGAACCCGCTTGGCGAGGCGCCGCCCGCCGTCCCCCTTGGTGACCTGAGCCTCCGTGGTGCTCACAAGTCGTAGACCTCGGTGTACTTCGACGTGAGGTAGGCCACGTAGTCGGTGGGGTCGAGGCCCCGCCCCGTGGACCGTTCGAGGAGTTGCTCGCGGGTGTACCGACGCCCGTGTCGGTGGATGTGCTCGGTCATCCACTCTCGCAGCGGACGGTAGTCGGCCGCACCCAGCCCGTCCCGTACCGCGCCGTCCTTCTTCGCCTCGGCGAAGAGCTGACCCGCCATGACGTTGCCGATGGTGTAGTTGCAGAAGGTGCCCACCTGGCCGGAGGACCAATGGACGTCCTGGAGGACGCCCAGGGCGTCGTTCGGGACGTCCAGGCCGAGGTACTCCTTCATCTTCGCGTTCCACGCCTCGGGCAACTCCGCCACGGTCAGCGAGCCGTCGACGAGAGCGGCCTCGATCTCCACCCGAAGCATGATGTGGAAGTCGTACGTCGATTCGTCGGACTCCACGCGGATGAAGCCGGGCCTCACCCAGTTCACCGCCCGCCAGAACGCCTCGGCGTCGATCCCGTCCAGCTGATCGGGGAAGGCGTCGTGGAGCTCTCCGTAGTTCAGCTCCCAGAACTCCCGGCTCCGGCCCACCTGGTTCTCGAAGAGGCGTGACTGGCTCTCGTGAGCGCCGAAGCTCACGCCACCCACGGCATAGAGGCCGACCAGGTCCGTGGCCAGCGGCGTACGGGTGTACGCCGGGTCGCAATACTGCTCGTACATCCCGTGGCCCGCCTCGTGGAGGGTGCCGAAAAGGCTCTTGGGCATCCAGTCGTCGTTGACCCGCGTGGTGATGCGGACGTCGTTGCGAGTGAACGAGATCTCGAAGGGGTGCACCGTCAGGTCGAGGCGGCCACGGGTGGTGTCGTAGCCGACCTTACGAGCCATGGAGAGGGCGAACGCGAGCTGCTTCTCCACCGGATAGGGCTGCTGGAGGAAGTCCACGCGCGGCGGCTCCTTTTCACCGATGGCCTGCACCAGCGGCATGAGCCCTTTGCGCAACTCGGCGAAGAGGGGCTGCAGCGACGACAACGTCTCGCCGGGCTCGAATCGGTACATGAGAGCATCGTAGGGGTGCTCCTCATAGCCGATGCACTCTGCCATCTCACGGTTCAGCTCCAACGTCTCCTCGAGCACCGGGGCGAAGGCGGCGAAGTCGCTGTCGGCCCGAGCCTTCACCCAGACGTGATGGCCGCGCGAGCCCACCTCGGCGCGCTTCTGCAGGAGCTCGGACGGAATACGGAGGTGATAGTCGATGGCTTCGCGCACGTGGGCGCAGATGGTGCGCTCGACGCTGTCCTCGGCGAGGTTGGCCACTTCCCCTTCGGCGGCATCGAGAAGCCGACGCGTCTCGTCGGCGACCAAGTGGTTGCGGGCGAACACCTTGAGGGTGGCGAGCTGCTTCCCGCGGGTCTCGGCGCCCCCCGGCGGCATCATGGTCCGCTCGTCCCAACTGAGCATCGATACCGCGCACAACAAGTCGTTCACCTGGCCCATTCGTTCCAGTAACGCGTTGTATCCCATAGAGTTGGCCTCTCGGCGTCTCGAACTGTATGTTGTCGACAATCGGGGCCGCAACGTGCCCTGCCCCTGAGGGCGCTGTCAAGCAATGGGCCTCCATCCCACCTTTCGCACCCTCGAGCCCCCCGACCCACGCGAGATGACCGAGACGCTGAGCTGGAACTTCGACGAGCTGGTGGAGATGGCCGTCACCGGCCGGGTGAGCCAGCCGGCGCTACGCCGTGGCGGCTACACCCCGTGGCCCGACGGTGTAGGTGTCATGCTCCCGGGCATGTCGGGCATCGTCTACAACGCGCGGGTCGGAGACCGAGCCTTCGGGTGGGCGGCGGATCACGTCGAGCCGGGCGTCTCCATCGCCAACGCCGACGAACGCGCCGACTTCGCCCTGCACTATCTCACCTGTATCGGCAACGAGGCAGAGGTGACCACCGGGTTGGCGAAGGGGGCTCGGGGGGTGGTGACCGGTGAGCACGCTCGCCTCCTCGTGGACTTCGATCCCGAGGTGCTGGAGGAGATGACCATCGGTGACGTGGTCCAGATCCGGACGTGTGGTCGAGGCCTCGCTCTCGAGGGACACCCCGACATCGAGTTCAAGAAGACGAGCCCGGAGCTGGCCAAGGCCTTCGGGTTGCGCGTCGAGGGCGGCCGTGTGATCTGCCCGGTGGCCATGGAGTTGCCCGCCCGGATCATGGGCTCGGGGGCCGAGCTGAACGCCGAGTTCGTGGACCAGGACCTCATGTCCGGGGACCGGGAGCTCATGGCCGAGTTGGGCATCGACCAGATGCGCCTCGGTGACCTCATCGGCATCCGCGACGTCGACCACCGTTTCGGGCGCTCGTACAGGAAGGGGTGGACGGCAATCTGTCTGTGCATCCACGGAGACTCGGTCATGACCGGGCACGGCCCGGGCATCCTCACCCTCATCACGGGGCCTGCCGATCAGCTCGGCTTCGAGATCGACGCAGGGGCGAACATCGCGAGCACTCTGGGGATCAGAGGTGCAGCGGCCTCGGGGGAAGCGTCATGAACGGTCCGGCGGGCGCGACCGAACAGGGCCAGCGGACCGCGCAGGACGGATCGGGCGTCACGGGAGACAGGGCGAGAATGAACCAGCTGGCGACCAACGAGGTCGACCTGATCGCCATCTCCGTCGCCGGCCATGTCGCCCACCCCGGCTTTCCCGGCCTGCCTGCCGAGCCCTATCGCCTCGACGCCGACGGCACCCCCTTCCTCCTCCCAACCTACGGCGGGATCGTCTACAACGTCTCAGTGGGAGATCGCGCCTTCGGCTGGGCCGCAGACTGCATCCACCCCGGGGTGAGTATCCGCCAGGCCGACGACAATCAGAATCGGGGACTGAACGTCTTCGCCTGCATCGGCAATCGGGCCCGGGTGGTGACGGGAGACGCTGCCGGCTCCACTGGAATCGTGACCGGCAAGTCCGGGCGCTTCTCCGAACAGGTCATCGTTCACCTCCCGCGCGAGGCACGGACCCGCATGGCCGTCGGTGACCAGGTCCTCGTGCGGGCCGAAGGCGCGGGGCTGAAGCTCACCGACCACGAGAGCGTCTCCCTGAAGGGTATCGCGCCCGATCTCCTCGGAGCGCTCACGGCCCAGGAGGAGGACGGACGGGTCGCCTTCGGCGTCGTGAAGCGTATCCCCGCACACCTCGCCGGCGCCGGCCTCGGCCTCACGTCCGAGGGTGGCAGCCTCCACATCCAATCCACGGACCGGGCCCTCATGAAAGAGCTGGGTCTCGACCAGCTCCGACTCGGCGACCTCGTGGCTTTCGAAGACACCGACAGCCGCTACAACCACGGACACCTCCGGGGGGCCACGGCCATCGGCGTCGTCTGCACCACCGACGGACCACGGGCCGGGTACGGACCCGGCGTCGCCATCCTCATGACCGCACCGGCTGGGCAGCTGGGAAGCTTCCAGGAGCCCTCGGCGAACCTGGCGGATCTCCTGGGGCTGGAGCGCTGACGATGAGTACCCGTAGTTCGACGCCGGAGCGTCGGCCGGGGCGCGTCTCATGATCCCGATGACGGCCGTCACGCTGGACAGCCTCCGGCCCTTCGTCCAGGACATCCTCCTCGCCATGGACCTCCCCGACGAGGAGGCCGACATCTTCGGCGGCGCCCTGGTCTTCTCCGAACTGCGCTTCCACCCGGGACACGGTCAGGGCGTGAAGAAGCTCCGCCGCTATGGAGACCGCTTCGCTGCCGGGCTCGTCGACGTCGCGGCCCCCTTCGACGTCGTCAAGGAGAGCCCGGCCCTGGCCCTCGTCGATGCGCACAACGGCATCGGCACCGTCATGGCCACCCGGGCCATGCGCCTGGCCATGGACAAGGCCAAGGCGTGCGGCATCGGGCAGGTCGTCGTCCGCGACTCGACGCACTTCGGCTCCAGCGCCGTACATGCCTGTCTGGGGCCCGAAGCCGGCTGTATCGGCATCGCCCTTACCAACGCAGGACCGGAGATGGCGCCGTGGGGTGGCCGCGAGGGTGTGGTGGGCACCAACCCCTGGGGGATCGCCGTCCCCACCGGACTGGGCTTTCCCGCCGTCCTCGACATCGCGCTGACGACCGCCGGGAAGGGGATGATGACGTGGCACGCCAAGGAAGGGCGGCCCATCCCCGGAGACTGGGCCCTCACCCCCGAAGGCGAAGAGACGGACGACCCCAACGCAGCCATGGCCGGAGCCCTCCTCGGCATCGGTCAGTACAAGGGGTACGGCCTGGCCTTCATGACCGACGTCCTCACCGGTGTCATCGGCGGGGGTGGCTACGGCCTCACGCCCTACGCCGACCCCGCGAGGTGGGACGTGAGTCACACGCTCATGGCCATCGACATCGAGTGGTTCATGCCCCTGGACGACTTCCGCGACCGCATGGATCACTTCTCCGAGATGTGCAAGACGCGGGCGCTCCGACCGGGCTTCGACGAGATCCTCATTCCCGGCGAACAAGAAGCACGCCGCGTGGCGCGAAAGACCGCAGAAGGTGTGCCCCTGGAGGATCCCGTATTGGCCGACCTGCGGGCCCTGGCCTCGGAACTGGGCGTGGGTGCGGAGTTGGTTGAGGTGGGACCGTGGGAGCCCGACGCTCTGTGAGCAGGGGATGCTGAAACCGCTGCCCTCAGTCTTCTACGAGGGTGTCCGAAGTCGACTCCGAGCCCGAGCCGAAGCCGAGGGGCTCGGCGGCCTTCTCATCCTGGCTCCCGCTAACGTGCTGTACGCCACCGGTTGGCACTTCTCGGTGAACGAGCGACCCGTCGGCCTTTGGCTCCCCACCGACGGCTCCCCCGTCCTCCTCGTCCCCGAGCTCGAACGGGAGAATGCCGAGTCCGTCGACGGTGTGGCGGTGCGCTGTTACGAGGAGTTTCCCGGCGACACGCCGCCTGTCCTCTGGATGCTGGACGGAGCAGGAGTGCAGCGAGTGGCCGTGGACCGACTGGACGCCTCGCTCCTGGACGCCGCCCGGGCCCGCGTCCGCCGTCTCGACCTCGCAGACCACGTCCGGCGGGAACGAGCCGTGAAGACCGACGAAGAGCTGGCCCTCACCCGCGAGGCCGCCCGCTTCGCCGACCTTGTCCTGAAGCGCCTCCTCACCGCCGGGGGTGACATCATCGCTCAGGGTGGCACCGAGACCGACCTGCTCCACGACTGCACCCTCTACGTGCGTACCGAGTTGGAGGCCACCCACGGAGATCCGTTCGCCGGCACGAAGATGGGCATCACCGCATCGGTCCATTCCGGTGCGCGGGCAGCCCTCCCCCACGGATCCGTCACACCGCGCCGGCCTCGGCCGGGCGAGCCCGTCATTGCCGGCATCGGGTGCAGCCTCGGCGGCTATCACGCCGAGAGCGGGGTGACACTCGTCGTGGGGGAGATGACGGAGGCCCAGCGCACCGTGATGGCGACTATGACCGCAGCCGCCGAAGCGACTCGCGACGCCTTGGCCCGAGGGACGTCGTGTGCCGAGGTCAACGAAACCGCCCTCGACGTCCTCCGTGACGCCGGCCTCGGCGACACCATCCGCCATCGCATCGGACACGGCATGGGTGTGGAGGGCCACGAAGCTCCATGGCTCGCGCCCGGCGATCCCACGCCGGCAAGTAAGGGCATGGTCTTCTCGTGCGAGCCCGGCGTCTACCGCCCAGGCAGGGATGGGTGGCGCACCATCGACACCCTCATCGTCGGCGACGGCGATGTGGAGGTGGCGAGCCGCTTCCTGTCGTCCCACCCTCCCGACTCCCGTATCCTGCCCTGCTGAACGCCCCGAGTCGCACCCTCTCTGCCTGAACTGGAGCCAACCGAATGCCCGAACCCGCCGCATGGCGATACGACAAGATCACCAAGCCCATGTTCGACGTGCCCACCGAGCACGTCATCCTGACGGGGAGGGTGCTCACCATGGCCGGTGAGGTGATGGAAGACGGCTTCGTGGAACTGAAGGACGGAGCGATCGCAGCGGTGGGCGAGCGGGCGGCCCTTGGCGGAGCCGGCGCGGATGAGGCGCTCGGTGGTGAAGGCGGCGACTCCGGTGGCGGGGTGCCCGGCGCCGCCATCGAAGAGACCGGCGGAACCATCATGCCCGGCCTCATCAACAGCCACGCCCACCTCAACTGGGACGGCATCCACGACCTGGCCCGCCAGTCCATGGACGACCCGCGGCCCATCTCGGCGTTCAAAGCGGCGGCCAACATGATCAAGAGCCTGCGCGCCGGCGTGACCATGGTCCGGGACCTCGGCTTCCACGACATGAACCTCTACTCCAAGCAGGCCGTGGAGCAGGGCATCTTCCCCGGTCCACGGCTCAAGGTGTGCGGGGCAGCCATCATCCAGACCGGCGGTCACACGTACTGGGTCTGCCGGGAGGCGAGCGGAGCCGACGAGATGCGCCGGGCCGTCCGGGAGCAGGTCCGGGGCGGAGCCGATCTCATCAAGATCATGGCCTGTCACGACACCCTCGAGTTCACCGACGAGGAGCTCGAGGCCGTCATCGACGAAGCCCATCGCAACGGCCTCCCCATCACGGCCCATGCCACCTACGACGCGTGCATCGAGCGCGTCGCCCGCTTCGGCGTGGACTGTGTCGAGCACGGCGGTTCGATGTCGGAGGAGACGGTGGCGCTCCTCCTGGAGAAGGAGATCCCCATCGTCACGACCTTCGCACCGTTGGTGCAGCAGAGTCAGCCCGACATCGCACGTCGCTTCGGCATCCCCGAGTGGAAGATCGAAGAGCGGAAGAAGGCCGTGGCCGACCCGAGCCGCTACGAAGGTTTGGTGCGAGCGGCGAAGGCCGGCGTTCCCATCGTCTTCGGTACCGACGCGGGGAGCCCGGCGGTGGAGCACGACGTCATCGCGCCGGAGCTCGCCCATATGGTGAAGGTCGGCGTCTGCGAGGACGCCATGGACGCCCTCGCCTCCATCACCGTCCGGGCCGCCAAGGTGTCCCGCATGGAGCACCTCGTCGGGACCATCGAAACCGGCAAGGCCGCCGACGTCATCGTGGTGGACGGCCGACCCGACGAAGACCTCTTCGCCCTGGAACGCGTGCGAACCACGTTCGTGGGCGGTCGGAGGATGTACGGATGAGCCTCCTGGCAGAGCGTACCGCCCCGCGCATCGTCGAAGAGGACGGGGCGTTCCGGACGCGCATGCTCGGCATCGCCGCGGGCCGTACCGACCTCATCGCCCTGGGTCGGGGAGACCCGGATTTCCACACGCCGGCGCACATCGTCCAGGCGGCGAAGGACGCCCTCGACGAAAACAGGCACCACTACACCGGTCCTACGGGAATCCAGCCGCTGCGCGAGGCCATCTCTGCCAACTTCGCCGAGCGGTACGGCCTGGACTACGGCATCGACGAGATCATCGTGACGGCTGGCGCCCAGGAAGGCATCATGCTCACCATGCTGGGCCTCTGCTCGCCCGGTGACGAGGTCCTCATCACGAGCCCGCGGTTCACCACGTACGACACCGCCGTACGTCTCTGCGGCGGCACGCCCATCCCCGTCCCCACCTTCGAGGACGACGACTTCGCTCTCGACGTAACCGAGATCGAGAAGCGTGTTACGCCACGGACGAGAGCCTTCGTCCTGGTGTCGCCCAACAACCCCACCGGCGCCGTCACGCCCCCCGAAGCCATCCGCGCCATCGCCGACCTGGCCATCCGTCACGACCTCCTCATCGTCGCCGACGAGATCTACGGACGGATGATCTACGAGCCCAACGAGCACCTCTCCATCGCCACCCTTCCCGGGATGCGCGAGCGGACAGTGACCCTGAACGGGCTGTCGAAGACGTACTCAATGACCGGCTGGCGGGTGGGCTACCTGGGAGCGCCGGCGGACTTCATCGCCAAGATGGTCGAGGCTCGCCACACCCTCTCCATCAACAGCTCCAGCATCAGCCAGTACGCCGCGGTGGCGGCCCTCACCGGGCCGCAGGAGCCCATCGACGCCATGATCGCCGAGTACGCCGAGCGGCGGGCGTGGCTCATGCCTGCCCTCGACGAAGCCGGCTTCACCTACGGGCACCCGGGCGGCGCCTTCTACATCTACACCAACGTCTCGTCCACCGGACTCCCGGCTCCCGACTTCTGCGAACGACTCCTGAAGGAGACGGGGGTCATGCTCTTTCCCGGCACCATGTTCGGCGACGAGAGCACCGACTACATCAGGATCAGCTACCTCCAGCCCCTGCCCCTCATCGAGGAGGCCATGGGCCGCATCGCCGACTTCGTACAGAGCAGACACATCGCATGACCGATTCCGCTTCGAACTTCGTCGGCATCCAGATCAGCCCCATCAGCTTCGTCGACGAAGGCGTCGACACCGTCCTCGAGACGCTCAAGGACCGGGTCGGGGTGAACACGCTCATGCTCGGGACGGTGAGTTGGCTGGGCCTCAAGTCCGGTCGCTCCATCAGCCACGAACTCGACGGCTGGCCCGACCATGGGGTGCCGGAGCCCTATCAGATGCGCGGGGGCGCGTACTTCGATCCGGACCCGCGCTTCTACACCGACACCTTCATGGCGGACTACCGGAGCCAGGATCCGGAGTTCGAGGGCAAGGACATCCTGAAGATGGTCATCCCCGAGGCCCACGAGCGGGGGATGAAGGTCTACATCGAGCTCATGGAGCCCTTCTTCAAGTATTCGGGCCACGGCTCGGCGGGCAACGTGGAGATCCCGACGCTGGCCCAGGCCATGGAGGTGGATCTCTTCGGCCGCATCGGCGACGCCCCCTCCACGTCGAATCCGGGATACCGTCGCTGGATCCACTCGATGATCGAGGATCAGGTCCGCAATCACCCCATCGACGGGGTGATGTGGTGCAACGAGCGCTATTCGCCTCTGGACACACTCATCCAGGGAGGTGCTCCGGGTGACTTCTCGGCCCCCGCACGCCGGGAGGCCGTCGAACGCGGTATCGACGTCGAGGCGTGTCGTCAGGCGCTCCTCCGCCTCTACGACTTCATGCAGGAGGCCAAGGCGGGGAAGTCGTTCGCCGACGGGACGCTCATCACTTTCCTCCGGGTGCTCCTGGACAACCCGGAGGCCCTGATCTGGGAGAAGTTCTGGCTGGAGCGAAACAAGGACCTGGACCGGGAGCTCTACGGTCTGGTGAAGTGGTGCCGCCCCGACCTGCCCTTCGGACTCAACGTCTGGAACCGGAACCACTTCAACCCCATCCGCCGGGCCCAGTGGCCGTGGGCCGAGCAGACGCGCTACGCCGACTTCGTGAAGCCCATCACATACCAGCACCAGGGCGGAGAGATCTGGCACAAGGAGTTGGGCTTCCTGCGCACCACCATCCTCCGGGACTACGAGCCCGACGAGGCGACCCGCGCCCTCTTCCGCATCCTGGGGCTGAACGAAGCCGCCTACGACCAGCTGATCTCCGCCGGCATGGACCCCGACACGTACGTCCGCGGTCAGTGCGAGGACGCGGTCCGCGGTGTGGAGGGACAGGCCAAGGTCTACATGGGGATCGGCGTCGACGCCCCCCGGACCCGCCCGGAGACGGCCAAGTGCACAAAAGACATCGTCTACCGATCGGTGAAAGCCACCTATGAGGCCGGAGGAGACGGCGTGGTTCTCGCCCCCAACTACGCGTCCATGCATCTGACCCACCTGGACGGCGTCGCCGAAGCCCTCGCCGAGCTCGGCCTGCGGTGAATTTCGAGCTGGCCGTTACGGACGGGCGACTCGTCACTCCGGAAGGCGTGCGGCCAGGCACCCTGGGACTGAGAGACGGCCGGATCGCGGCCATCGTGAGTCGCGACCAGAGCCTCGACGCAGCCGAGACATGGAGCGCCGCCGGCCTGCACGTCCTCCCCGGGGCCATCGACATCCACTGCCACATTCGTTCGCCGGCCTATCCCGAGCGAGGCACGGTGGCGTCGGAAACCGCCGCGTGCGCGGCGGGCGGAATCACGACGGTCTTCGAGATGCCCATCACGGATCCCTGCTGCAACAGCCCCGAGCGGGTGGCCATGCGCAAGGACCACTTCGCCGAGACCGCCGTCGTGGACTTCGCCATGTACGCGGCACCGGCAGAGCTGACGGAGCGCGCCTTCGAGGCGCTGGCCGATGCAGGGGTGGTGGCGTTGAAGATCTTCACCATCCCCGCACCTCCTGGTCGGGAGCACGAGTTCGAGGGTTTGGCCTGGCCTGCGGCTCCCGATCAGCTCCAGGTACTGAAGCTCGCCCGAACCGTCGGCCTTCCAGTGGTCGTCCACGCGGAGCACCCCGAGATCCTGGCCCGCAGCGAAGCGCGGGCCGCAAGCCTCGACCCGGCCGACGCCGCCACCCACGGGGCCGCCCGGCCCGCCATCGCCGAGTCGCTCGCCGTCGCTCAGATCCTCGCGCTCAACCTCGAAGCTCAGGCCAAGGTCCACATCGCCCACGTGACGTCCGCGGCGACGCTCACGGTGCTCCGGGCGTTCGCCGACAGCTCGGACTTCACCGCCGAGACGTGTCCCCAGTATCTCCGTCACACCTCCGACGACGTGGCCCGGGTCGGTGTCTTCGGGAAGGTCAATCCGCCCATTCGTTCCGCGCCGGATCGCGAGGCCCTCTGGTCCGCGCTGGATGACGGGACGCTGGGACACGTGACGACCGACCACACGAGCTTCTCCTTCGCCGAGAAGTCCGCCCATGACGGCAACTTCCTCACGGCTCCGCCTGGGCACCCGGGGACGGAGCTGCTCCTGCCGACGCTGCTGGACGGCGTGGCGGGCGGACGACTGACGGTGCCACAGGTTGCCGAACTCACCGCGGGGGCGGCGGCTCGTCGGTTCGACCTGCCCGGCCGGGGAGTCATCGCCGAAGGAGCGAGAGCCGATCTGGCCGTGGTGGACGTGTCAGGGGAAACACGCCCGACGGCGGACAACCTCCAGACGGCAGCCCGGCGTCTTGCTCGGTTGGCCCACGGGGAGTCGTATCGAGGACGGGTCGCGGCGACGTTCGTGGCGGGTCGGCGAGTATGGGACGGATCCCGAGTGGACGCGCCCGCCGGATGGGGCCGGTTCGCGCGGCCCGCCGGTCGCAGCGGCGAGGGGTCGGACCAGTGAACGCCCCGGGAGAGACCCTGCTGGAGGTACGGAACCTCCAGACGAGCTTCCTCCTGGGCGGTCGAGACCCCCTCGTTGCCGTCGATGGCGTCGGCTTCACCGTGGATGCTGGCGAGACGCTGGCCATCGTCGGCGAGAGCGGGTCGGGAAAGTCCGTCACGGCCCTTTCCATCATGCGGCTCCTCCCCGCTCGGGTGGGCAGAATCACCGGAGGATCCATCGAGCTGGCGGGCCGGGACCTCACCGAGCTCAGGGAGGACGAGATGCGCGCCGTCCGTGGCAAGGAGATCGGGATGATCTTTCAGGAGCCCATGACCAGCCTGAACCCGGTCCACACCGTGGGCGCGCAGATCGCCGAGGTGATGATCCAACACGAGGACGTCACCCCGCGCGAGGCTCGCGAACGAGCCATCGAGATGCTCGACACCGTGGGGATCTCGGAACCATCGCGCCGAGTCGATAGCCACCCCCACGAGATGTCGGGGGGGATGCGCCAGCGGGCCATGATCGCCATGGCATTGGCATGCCGGCCGAGTCTCCTCATCGCCGACGAGCCCACGACCGCGTTGGACGTGACCATCCAGGCCCAGATCCTGGATCTCATGGCCGACCTCCAGGATCGGTTCGGCATGGCCATCATCTTCATCACCCACGATCTCGGCGTCGTGGCCCAGATCGCCCGACGCGTGGTCGTCATGTACGCCGGCCAGGTCGTGGAGAGCGGGCCGGTGGGCGAGATCTTCAACCGCCCGCGGATGCCCTACACGGCAGGGCTCATCGGGTCGATTCCAAGGCTCCGGAGTTCCCGACGGGGCCAACGCCTCAGGACCATTCCCGGCAACGTTCCGTCGTTGTCCGAGCTCGGCGGCGGCTGTCGCTTCTCCAGCCGCTGCGCCCACACCCGGCCTCTCTGCCTCGAGGCTTCACCCGAGTTGGAGGTGGTGTCCGAGAGCCACGAGGCCCGGTGCATCCGGTGGCAAGAACTCGACCTGGCCTCGGAGGTATCGGCATGAGCACGGTGAAGGGCACGAGCCGGGCGGATGTCGCCGGCGAGCTCCTTCGCGTCGAGTCACTGGTGAAGCGCTTCCCGGTTCGTGGCGGGGCCCTCAACCGTGTGGTGAACCACGTGCAGGCCGTGAACGGTGTCTCCTTCACAGTGAACCGGGGGGAGGTCCTGGGCCTCGTCGGGGAGAGCGGATCCGGCAAGACGACCATCGGCCGCCTCGTGCTGCGCCTGGAGGAAGCCACGGAGGGCCGGGTGCTCTTCGACGGGACGGACATCTTCGAGCTCTCGAGGAGCGAGATGAGGCGGTTCCGGAAGCGGATGCAGATCATCTTCCAGGACCCCTACGCGAGCCTGAATCCCAGAGAGAAGGTCCGGACGGTCATCGGACACGCGCTGGCGCTCCATCGGATCGGAACGCCGGAGAGCCGGGAGGGGCGGGCCGTTCAGCTCATGGAACAGGTGGGCCTCTCTCCGGACCAGTTGGATCGATTCCCGCACGAGTTCTCCGGTGGGCAGCGGCAACGGGTCGGCATCGCCCGGGCGTTGGCCGTCGACCCGGAGTTCATCGTCGCCGACGAACCTGTGTCGGCTCTGGACGTCTCCATCCAGGCCCAGGTCATCAACCTTCTGACCGACCTGAAAGAGGAGCTCGACCTCACTCTGCTCTTCATCGCCCATGACCTGGCCGTGGTGGAGCACATCTGTGACCGGGTGGCGGTCATGTATCTAGGCCGCATCATGGAAATCGCACCAGCAGACCATCTCTACGACACGCCCAACCATCCGTACACGGAGGCCCTGCTTTCCGCCGTTCCCGTGCCGGAGCCCGGCCAGCAGCGCAAGAGGACGGTGCTGGCAGGGGACATTCCGAGCCCCATCGATCCCCCGTCCGGTTGCGTGTTTCGCACGCGGTGTCCGCGAGCGGAAGCGATCTGTGCCCAGGAGACACCCGAGCTCGTGGAGGTGTCCCCGGGGCACTTCAGCGCCTGTCACTTGACCACCTGATCCAGCCTGTCGCGGCGGGCCTGGCGGCTTTACGATCCATGGCTCACTGCCAGTACCGCTCCGTCCTCGGACCCAGCACCATGATGAAGTCCACGCGATCCTTTCCGGTGGCCGTCGCACTCGGCGTTCTCTTCGCCCTACCCGCCGTAGGCCAGTCACAGTCGGCGCCCCTTCGCATCGTCGCCGAACCCGCGGCCCCCGCGCTGCAGGCCGGTACGTCCATGGCCCTGACGTTCCGCGTGGTGGACGCCGCTGGCGAGCCCGTCGAGATGGATGTGCGCGTGGCGGCCCCACGGGGTGACCTCCGATACCGTGACGGTCGCCTCCAGGCGTACGCGGCTGGGGACTTCGAGATGGTGGTCACGGCCGTGGCGCCAGCGGGATCCGAGGCCGCCCCATTACCGCTGACCGTACCCGTGAGCGTATCCTGGCCAGCCGTGGATCGCGTGGAGTTGAACCCGTCGGGTGAACGCCTCTACGTGGGGACGATCCTGACACACGAGCCCGTCGCGTACCACGCCGACGGCACCACCCGACCCGAGCTCGTCGTGGAATGGTCGAGCTCGAGCCCCGATGTCGCCACCGTGGACCGGTACGGCACCGTGGAGGCCCGCGGCTCCGGCGCCGTGACCATCACGGCGTCCATCGATGGTGTCGTCGCCGCGACCACCTCCTACGACGTGGGCGCATTCCCTGCGCGTTCGCTCCGCATCGATGGCGGCGCGGCCGAGGCCCGCACCGGCGACGTGCTGCGCTTCGAGGCCATCGGCTCCTCGCCCGCCGGCGCCATCGAAGGACTTCCGGTGACGTGGGCCTACACCTTCGTCCCCGACGACTCCATCAAGGCCCCAGGGGCCGCGGCCATCGTCGACGACGGTGCCTTCGTCGCCGAGGTCCCCGGTCGCTACACGGTGCTGGCCCTCTCCGGCCCCCTCACCGCGCGCCACACGGTCCAGGTCCACGGGCGTGAGGCTGTCCAGGCGGTGGAGCTCCAGGGCCGCGGTTCGGTGACCGATCGTCACACCTCCGACCTCTGGGTCTTCGAGGGCGTGGACGGGCGTGACTACGCCATCACCGGCACCTGGGCTTCGGACGGGTGGGCCTATTTCTGGGACGTCACCGACCCGGCCAGCATCCTCAAGGTGGACTCGCTCCAAGTGGACGCGCGGACGGTCAACGACGTGAAGGTGGCCCCCAACGGTCGCTACGCCGCTCTCTCACGGGAGGGGGCGTCGAACCGTCGCAACGGTGTGGTGATCCTGGACATGGCCGACCCGGCCAACCCGGTCATCGCCTCCACCTTCGACTCCAACGGGGTCACCGGTGGGGTGCACAACATGTTCGCCACCGACGACTACCTCTTCGCCCTCGCCGGAGGGGACAAGTACGTCATCATCGACGTCCGGGACCCCTACGACCCGAAGTTCGTCAGCGAGTACAACCACCCGGACAGCCGCATTCACGACGTCTGGGTCCACGATGGGGTGGCGTACTCATCGGAGTGGCAGACCGGCGTGGTCGTCGTCGACGTCGGCAACGGCCGGTGGGGAGGGAGCATCGAGAACCCGGTCTTCGTCACCGCTGTCCCCTACCCTGTGGGCGCCACCCACGCCGCGTTCCCCTACCACCAGGAGTCCACGGGCAAGTTCTACCTCTTCCTCGGCGACGAGATGGGCGGCGGTCGCGGTCGGGCGTGGGCCGGAGAAGGCACGGACAACAAGCCGTACGATCCCGTCACCGGCGAGGGCGGAGTGCAGGGAAGGATGGACGGCTACCTCCACGTCATCGACTTCACCGATCCGGAGAATCCGAAGGACGTGGCCCGCTACGAGATCCCCGAGGCGGGCACCCACAACACGTGGGTCGAAGACGACATGCTCTACCAGGCGTACTACAAAGGCGGCCTTCGAGTCGTCGACGTGTCGGGTGAGCTCATGGGTGACCTCTTCGCCCAGGGTCGTGAGGTGGCGGTGTACAAGTCACAAGACCCCACCGGCTACTACCCCAACCAGGTGAGTGTCTGGGGGCCGCAGCCCTACAAGGGCCATGTCTTCTTCTCGGACATGAACTCGGGACTGTGGGCCGTGAAGGTGATGCCCAAAGGGCGGCCCATCAGTTGAGTCCCCGTGGCCTCGCCGTCCTCACCTCGCTCGCCCTCCTCGGGTGTGGCGACGGGGAGAGTGCCCCGGACCGAGCGGCAGCGGCGGACGATGGCACCCCGCCGATGACCTCCGCAGTGCCCGGCATCCAGGCCACCAACGCCTTCTACTACTACGTCGACGTCGAGGCCGCCCACGACTTCTACTCTCGGGTCATGGGGTTCGAGACGGTCGTGGACTACGGCTTCGCCAAGATCATGCGCGTGGCGCCCGCGTCGTACGTCACGCTCGTGGATGAGGCCGAGGGAATGCACTCCGCCGACGAGCCCAAGTCCGTCACGTTGGCCATCGTCACGGACCAGGTGGAAGGCTGGTACGACTACCTCGTCTCCCAGGGTGTGGAGATGCGTGGGGAGTACAACTACCGCGAGGGCCAGCCCCACGACGGCTTCGTCGCCATCGACCCCGAGGGCTACTACCTCGAAGTGGAACGCTTCAATCCCCACGAAGAGAACACCCGCCTCATGCCCGTCCTCGACGGGATCGAGCCTCTCGGTCCGGTGGGGGAGACGTCACGCCCGACCGACCTCCTCGTCCAGGCGACGGTGCTCTGGCTCTACTACGAAGATGTGCCGGCCATCGAGGACTTCTGGGAGGAGCTTCTCGGCGTCGACCTCATGGTCGATCAAGGGTGGGCCAAGATCTACCGGGCCTCGCACACCGGCTTCATCGGACCGGTGGATGGAAGCCGTGGACTGCACTCGGCCACCGAGGACAAAGCCGTGACCGTGAGCTTCTTCACCGACGATGTCGCGGCATGGCTGGATCGGGCCCGGGCACTCGGCGTCGAGCTTCGCACCCCCGACCTCACGGACGAAAGTGGCCGGGTGAGCGTCTTCGTCGCCTACGATCCCGAAGGATACTTCCTCGAGTGGGACACCTTCCTCGACGTCGAAGGCAATGAGCGGCTCCTGGAGTTGATGGGAGGCTCGTCGGGCGGCTGAGGCGCAACGCCGACCCCTCGCCACGCCGCTGCCCCCCGGGCATATTGCCCGCTCGCCGCTGGCGATCAGCGGCCCATCACCTCACCCCGCGCCCCATGATCCACAAGCTCCTTCCGGCCCTCGTCCTCCTCGTCGCCGTTGCCCCCCAAACCGGCCACGCTCAGCTGAGCGACCCCCTCGACGCCCACATGGACGAATTCCAGTGGCGTCAGATCGGGCCGACGAACATGGGCGGGCGCGTCACCGACGTGGAAGGTCTGCCCAGCCCCTCCAGGACGTTCTGGGTCGCGGGCGCCGCGTCCGGAATCTGGAAGACCACGAACAACGGAACGACGTTCCGTCAGATGTGGAACGACGAGCGGGTGATCTCCATGGGCGACCTCGCCATCGCTCCCTCGAATCCGGACATCGTCTGGGTGGGTACGGGCGAGGAGGATTCCCGGAACTCCATCTCACCGGGTGGAGGCATCTGGAAGACCACCGACGGGGGCGAGACGTGGGACTTCATGGGCCTGAAGGACACCCAGGTCATCGCGCGCATCGTCATCCACCCTCGCGACCCCGACATCGTGTACGTCGCCGCCCTCGGCCATATCTGGGGATCGAACCCCGAGCGAGGCCTCTACCGGACCCGGGACGGCGGCGAGAGCTGGGAGTTGGTGAAGTTCGTGTCGGACCGAGCCGGTTTCGTGGACATCGTCATGGACCCCCGCGATCCCGACAGGCTTTTCGCGGCGTCGTGGGAGCGGGAGCGCGGCCCCTACTACCTGCAGTCGGGAGGTCCCGGTTCGGCTCTGTGGAAGACCGAAGACGGTGGCGAGACATGGACGGAAGTGGAGGGCAACGGCTTCCCTACGGCCGAGAAAGGACGCATAGGGCTCGCCATTGCCCCGTCGAGCCCCCGGACGATGTACGCCATGGTCGAGGCCAGAGGCGAGGGAGAGACGGAGGGCTTCGCGGGGAACGGTCTGTACCGTTCGACGGACGCCGGCGAGACGTGGGAGAAGATGAACGACGTGAACACGCGCCCGTTCTACTACTCCCAGGTCCGCGTCGACCCTTTCGATCCGGATCGCGTCTATTTCTCCTCGACGCCGGTGCAGTACTCGAATGACGGCGGGACCACCTACGGAACCACCACGAACAACATCCACGTGGACCATCACGCCATGTGGATCGACCCGAACGATCCCCAGCGGATCGTGGCGGGCAACGACGGCGGAGTGGCCATCTCGTTCGACCGCGGCGGCAACTGGTCGTACTTGAACCATGTGACCATGGGTCAGTTCTACGACATCAGCCTCAACATGGACGTCCCGTACCGCGTCTGCGGGGGGCTTCAGGACAACGGAACGTGGTGCGGGCCGAGCCGACTCCCCAGCGGAGACATCACCGCCTACCACTGGGCCACCATCAGCGGTGGAGACGGCTTCGTCACGGCCCAGGATCGGGAGAACCCCGACATCGTCTGGTCCGAGTCCCAGGGCGGCAACATGGGGCGATCCAACCTGGCCACAGGCGAACGGACCAGCCTCGAGAAGCCCGACTGGGTCGAGGGTTGGACGGCGAAGCAGGACACCATCGTCATGCTCCTCGACGAGGGGGCCGACGAAGACGACGACCGCATCGAGCGGCTTCGGGCCGAGGCCACCCGGGACTCGACGGCGGCGGTCATGCGCTACAACTGGAACACCCCCTTCCTCCAGTCCCACCACGACCGCAGCTGGTTCTACGCAGCCGGCAACCGGGTCATGAAGAGCACGGACTGGGGCGACGGACTGACCATCATCTCGCCTGACCTCACGTACGCGGACCCCGAAAAGATCCGGGTGTCGACGGAGACAACGGGAGGTATCACCCCCGACGCCACGGGCGCCGAGACCTATGCCACCATCGTGGCCCTGGACGAGTCTCCCCTGGTGAGGGGGAAGCTCGTCGCCGGCACCGACGATGGCCGCGTCTGGATGACCGAGGACGACGGCGGGGCCTGGATCGAACTCACGGACCGGGTGACGGGTGCCCCGGAGGGCTACTACGTGAGCCGCATCAAAGCCTCCAACCACGACGCGAACCGGTTCTACGTGACGTATGACGGGCATCGCATCAACGACCTGGATCCGTACGTCTTCGTCACCGACGACAACGGCCGATCTTTCCGGTCCATCACCGCCGACCTCCCCACGGGCTCCGTGGACTTCGTCCACGTGGTGGAAGAGGATCCGGTCAACGAAAACCTCCTGTTCGTAGGCACCGACGTGGGCGCATACGTCTCCACCGACCGCGGTAGGAGCTGGCAACGGTTCATGAACGGCTTGCCCGCCGTGCCGGTCCACGATCTCGAGGTCCACCCCCGCGACCGGGAACTGGTGGCGGGGACCCACGGTCGTTCGATCTGGGTCGTGGATGTCGCTCCGCTCCAGGAGCTCTCCGACGCCGTGGTCGCCGACGGCGCCCTCTTCACACCGAAGCCCGCCTTCCAGTTCGGCTATCCGGCCCGAGGCGGTGAATCCTACGGTCAGCAACACTGGGGTCGGCCGACTCCGGGGTCCGTGGCCGAGTTCTCCTACTGGCTCACCGAAGACCAGGCAGCCGCCGTCACCGAAGCGTCGGAGTCGGAGAACGGCGAGGCCGGGCCGCCACGCCAACGAGGCGGCCCCCAGGTCGAGATCACCGTGACCGGACCGGACGGAGAGGTCTTCGCCACGGCAAGCGGCCCGGCGGAAGCCGGCCTCAACCGCGCACGCTGGGACATGCGCGGAGCCGCACCCGAGGGCGCCGGACCGTCGCCCTACGAGGCGAAGCAGCGTGCCGACATCGCCGCTCGAGCCGCCGCCGTGCGCGACTCACTCGTCGCCGAAGGATGGGCCGAGCCCATGCTCGACCGCATGATGGGCATCTTCACCGGCGAGGTCAGCCGACAGCAGATGTTCGCCATGTTCGGCGGGGGCGGCGGAGGTGGGGGCGGAGACCCCGAGACCTTCCGCGAACGTCCAGGCGAATCTCCGCCGGGCGGTGGAGGCGGGATGAACTTCGGCCGCCTCCGTGAGCTCGCCGACGTATTGGTCCCCGGCGCCGGCATGGGCCAGCTCATGCGCATGTTCACCGGAGGTGGCGGCGGTGAGGCGCCCCTCGCTGAGCCGGGCCGCTACGCGCTGTCCATGACGATCGACGGGCGGACCTTCACGTCCGAGCTGGAGATCGAGCGGGTGGGTGACCTGACGGGGCAGAACTCTCCCTTCGAAGACGAGGCGGACAAGGAGTTCCTGAAGCTGCTGAGGAGGGTGTTCCAGCGGTGAGGGCGGTCCGATTTGCCACAGCACCGCCTCGACGGCGGACCCCACCGGCGGATCCGGTCGACTCTATCTGCCGGTAGACCCGTCCGGCTGAATCCAGGCGTCACCCCAGCTCGACCGATCGTCCGCGAGGACTTTGTCGACGAGCGCGAGGAAATGTTCCTTCCCGAAGGGCTTGGCGAGGGCTGCGTTGGCGCCGTAGTCCTCGGCGAGCATCAACTGGTCTGCGTTGGGTCCAGAAACCGCGATGATGGGAATCTGGTCACCCGTGTCGCGGAGTGCCCGGATCAACCGCAGTCCGTTCACCACCGGCATGCGGAGATCGGTGACGACTGCGTCGAGATTGAAGTTCAGCGTCATCTCGATCGCTTCCGCCCCATTGCTCGCCTCGAGGACGTTGTGCCCACCTGAGCGCAAGAACGACTTCAGCAGAAGCATGTCCGACTTCTGATCGTCGACGATGAGAATGAGAGCCATTGCCGCGTGCGGAAGGTCAGGCGAGTGCCCGGTGAAGTCGCAGGAGACCTGGGGATGGTCCGCTTCTCCCAAAAACTAGCAGCGTATCGAGCGAAGACCGAGAGGCTATCCGACCTCCCTCACGAACCGCAGAAGCGCCGTTTCGAAGCGCTCCTTGCACCGCTCGAGGTGTGCGGCGTGGTCACACCCGGGCAGCACGACCCACTCCTTGTGCGCCGTCCCCAACCCCTTGAACAGCCGCTCCTGCACGGGGGTCGGCGCGATGGGATCGAGTTCGCCCTGGAGGATCTGCGTCGGGACGGTGAGGGAATCGGGCCTGATGGCGTTGAGCTGATGGCCGTTGCGGATGTCCACGCGTACCGGGTCCGCCTCCAACGCCGCCTCGACGAAGCGTTCGATATCCGTGGCGTCGATGCTCCCCTGGGTGATGAAGTCGCTAAGCGCCCCATCCCTCGTGGTCGCAGCCCGCGGCGGATCGTCGGGGCTCGCGGAGACCGGGTATTCGCTCTCGGGATTCTTGAAGTACCCGTAGAGGGAGACGCCGCTGACGAGTTCCGGCCAACGCTGAGCCGCGAGGTGGCCCACCGCCGACCCGTACGACCATCCAAGGATCACCGGCCGCGCCCGGTCGGGATGTCGCTCGGCGAGCCACGTCAGCACGGACCGGACATCCAGCGCCATCCGGTCCGGTTCCAGCCATCCCGACTCGTCCCGAGGGGTGTCGCCGTAGCCGCGGGCGTCCAGGCCGTAGACCGCAACCCCCTCGCTCGCCAGAAACTCCATCAAGGACGGCGCTCCACCCGTACCCAGGTCGAAGTCGGGGAGGATGCTCCACGTGCGGCCGTGAAGAAGGAGGACCACATGGCTCGGCTAGGCGGGAACGCGAGCCCAGACGGTGAGAGGGTGGCCGTCACTGGTGACCTGGAACGCCTCGCGTACGGGAGGCGTCGCCACCGTGCCTTCCGGCAGGTCCCCGGAGTAGCACGCGGCGAGGGCGAAGGCGGTGACGACGGTCACCGCCACCAGCTTGGCCAGGCCCCGCGCACCGTGCCCCGAGCGCGAGCTCATCGCCGGATGCTCCACGTAGCCAGCAACCGCGTGTGCGGATCCACGACCAAGTCGGCCACATCGGCTCCGTCCTCCACCCGCAGCACCGCGCTTCCAGGTCCCCCTCCTGCACTCAGCGAAACCGTCGTGGTCTCCCCGACCCTGCCTCCCACGCTTCCGTCATCGTAGAGCAGCGCCACGTCCACCTCGAGGTCGAAGGCGTAGCGTTCCTGGACCTGGCGGACCTCCAGAACGACGTCGCCCCCGTCCCCCCGCCACTCCACCTCGAGTCGGGGAATGCCTCCCTGGAACAGCCACTGTCGGAAGAAGGTCTCGAGGTCCTGGCCGGAAGCCTCCTCGAGGTGGCGTCGGAGGTCGGCGCTCTGGGCATGTCCGTTCAGGTGCTCGGCATAGTACGACCGGATGCCCTCGTCGTAGGCGTCGGCGCCGATCCGGTCCCGGACCATGTGGAGAACCCACGCGCCCTTGTGGTACATCATCGACCCCGAGACGTCGTTCAGGTCCTCGATGTAGGGGCGAACGATCTGGAAGTCGAAGTCGGTCGCGTAGAAATCCGTGACCGTGGTGCGCGACCCCTTCAGTCCCTCCACGAAGTCGTCGTGGCCGTAGAGATGGCGGCGCGCCAGGAGCGTGTAGTAGGTGGCGAATCCTTCGCTCAGCCAGACGTCGTTCCAGTGGTACTCGGTGACGGCGTTACCGAACCACTGGTGAGCGATCTCGTGGATGATGACGTGCTGCCAACGACGCTCCCGGTTCCCGGATACCGATTGGTCCGAGTACGCCGGCGTCGATGCGGCCTCCATCCCCCCTCCCGGCGTGGCGTTGGAGACGATGTTGGCCAGCCGCTCGTTCACGTACGGCCCGATGAGATCGGAGTAGTAGGCCATCGTCTTCTTCGAGGGCTCGGCGAAGTCGTAGAAGCCCGCGTCCCGGTCCTGCCAGTAGACCCAGGTTTCGATGGGGATGCCGTCGTAGCTGTCCACCTGCTGAACGGCGAACTGGGCCACGCCCACGAAGTACAGCCAGGTGGCAGTGGGCACCGGGTTCACGTAGTGCGTCAGACGCGTGCCGTCGCCCCGGTCCGTCACTTCGGCGATGGTCCCGTTGGACGCCACCTGATAGTGGCTCGGCGCCACGACGATCATCTCGGTGGTCGCCTTGTCGTACGGGTGATCCACCACCGGGAGCCAGTTCCTGACCCTCGACGACCAGTTGTCACTGAAGAAGGTCCGGTCGCCGTACTTGTTCGGCCCTACGTCGAGACCGTCGGCGGGACGTCCCGAATAATGGACCTCGACGGTCACGCCATCGCCGTCGGGCACCTCCACTCCGAGGTCGATGAAGACCTGGTCGCGTTCGTGACGGAACGGCAACGCCCGTCCATCCCGCTCCACCCGCGACACCACCATGCCCGCGCCGTCCAGCGCGTCCGAGCGTCGGACGAGGTCCAGGCGCAGTTCACGCTGACCGGGAGCCAGGAAACGGGCCGTGGCGGTGGTCCGACCGAAGACCACGTCGGACTCGTCGGTGAAGGTGAGCTCGAAGACGTACTCGAGCATGTCGATGTCGGGGTTCTTGGGATACGAGTCGCCGTAGTCCTGAGCGGAGGCGCTGGCCGGACCCGCCAGCGCCCACGCCACAAGCAGCCAACCCGCAACGACCCGGCCGCGCGGCCCCCGGCGGATCGGCGCCGGGGGCTCGGCAATCGTTTGCGGCACAGCCCGATCCTCCGTTCTCGCAGGCAGGGACGACGGCGGGCACACCGGACAGCACCCATTGAAGACTCGGACTTGCATGGAAGGCGCGGGCGGTGGGGGACGAGGACGTCAGGTGTCGGTGCGGGCGTCCATCGGGCAGCCAGCGAACCACCGAATCCGGGATCGAAACTAGGATGGGCCTCGCCACGCCAGCAAGCGGCTCACCTCCGGCGTCGCCCCGACTCCACCGACCCGCCACTCACCAGGCCATCGCCTCCTACGCGAAGCCACACCCTAGACGCAACCCAACAGATCATGTCATATATGTGCCCTTGATTAATGCGAACTTCATAGTTCCACCCTCCCCTTCGCATGGTCACCCCCCCCATCAGCACCCCACCTTCCTCGCCGGTCGCCATCGTCGGCATGGCGTGTCGTTTTCCGGGCCGGAGCGATACGCCCGAACAGTATTGGTCACTCCTGCGATCAGGTCGTTGCGCCATCACGGAGACGCCTACCCATCGCTGGGACGTCGACGAGTACTACGACCCCGACCCCCGAGCCCCCGGCAAGATGTACTCGCGCCACGGGGCCTTCCTCGAACAGCGCCCTGAGGCGTTCGACGCCTCCTTCTTCGGCATCTCACCCCACGAGGCTTGGCCCATCGATCCGAGCCAACGCCTCCTTCTGGAAGTGGCTTGGGAGAGCCTGGAGAATGCCGGGATACCTCCCCGTTCGTTGGACGGCTCGTCGACCGGCGTCTTCGCCGGGGTCGCCGACTTCGAGTACGCCACCGAACAGGTTCGCGTCGGCACGGTGAGGGACCTGACCGCCTACCACGCGCTGGGCTCCGCCGCGTTCGGTTCCGGACGCCTGTCCTACCTCCTGGGACTGGAGGGGCCGTCGGTCTCCCTGGACACCGCCTGCTCTTCCTCTCTCGTCGCTACTGTGATGGCCGTCGACAGCCTCCAGAGCGGCCGATGTCGCACGGCCCTCGCCGGAGGGGCCCACCTGATGCTCACGCCGATGGCAGCGATGATCCTGTGCCGCATGACGGCGCTCTCGGTCACGGGACGCTCCAGGGTGTTCGATGAGGCGGCCGACGGCTTCGTGCGGGGCGAAGGCGCCGGGATGGTGGTGCTTAAGCGCCTCGAGGACGCGGTGGCCGACGGGGACCGCGTCCTGGCCGTGATTCGCAGTGGATCGTGGAACCATGACGGACGCAGTACGAGCCTGGCGACTCCGCGGGGCGAAGCACAGGAACGGGCCATGCGAGATGCCCTCGCTCGCGCCGGGCTGAGCCCGGCCGACATCGGGTATGTCGAGGCCCACGGCACCGGAACACCGGTGGGCGACCCCATCGAAGCGGCGGCCATCGGCAACGTGTTGGCAAGCGACCGGCCCGGCGCGGGACCGCTTCTGTTGGGATCGGGGAAGACGAACATCGGCCATCTGGAAGCTGCCTCCGGCGTCGCCGCGCTCATCAAGGTCGTCCTGGCTCTCCAGCATCGGGAGATCCCGGCGCACCTCAACCTCGACGATCCGAGCCCGCACATCGATTGGGAGCGCTACGACATGCGCGTCCCCCGGGAGACCACACCGTGGGAGTCCTCAGGGCGGCCACGAATCGCGGGAATCAACTCCTTCGGGCTGAGTGGGACGAACTCCCATCTCATCGTCGAGGAGGCCCCGACGCCTTCCCCCGGTGGCGACCCCCCTTCCGAAACCATCTACGTCCTGCCCGTGTCCGGGCGCACCGAATGGTCGACCAAGGAACTCGCCGAGCGATACGGTGATGCGCTTCCCTCGCGGCCTCGGGAGTTGAGAGACTTCTGCTACACTGCCGGCGTGGGCCGATCCCATGACCGCCGCCGAATGGCCGTCGTCGGATCCACGCACGAGGAGTTGGGCGAGGCCCTCCGCGCCCGCCGCGCTGCCGACGTCGAGCCGAGCCCCCTGGAGCACGCCGGGGCGACCCTCGCCTTCGTATTCACGGGCCAAGGGGGCCAGTACCCGGGAATGGGGCGCGGCCTCTACGAGACGTCCCCACGGTTCCGGTCGGTACTCGACCAGTGCGCGAGGGAGCTGGAATCGGAGCTGGAGCACCCCCTCCTGTCCGTGCTCTACGACGACGCGTACTCCGAACACTTGTCCGACACCGCCTACACACAACCGGCGATGCTCGCGGTGGAACTGGCCCTCGTGGACGTATGGGCCTCCCTGGGCATCCGGCCCACCCACGTCATGGGGCACAGCCTGGGCGAGTATGCCGCGGCCGTCGTGGCCGGAGTGATGAACCGCAAGGACGCCCTGAGGCTGGTCACGCTGCGGGGCAGACTCATGACCGAGCTCACCGAGCCCGGGGCCATGGGAGTGGCCTTCGCTCCGGAAGATGAGGTTCGCAAGGTCATCGACGGGGTGCCGGAGGTCTCGGTGGGAGCGATCAATGGACCCAGGAACACCGTGATTTCCGGGCGACACGAGAGAATCGCCGACGTCGAGGCGTCGTTGCGGGAGCTCGGTATCGAGTTTCAGGCGCTGGACGTCTCGCACGCCTTCCACTCGCCCCTGATGGACCCGATGCTCGAGACGTTCGAAGAGGCAGTCGGAACGGTGGAGTTGTCGGCGCCGGAGATCGCCATGGTCTCCAACGTATTCGGGGCCATCGGCGATCCGGAGGCATTCACCGAGCCGGGGTATTGGCGCCGGCACATCCGCGAGCCGGTTCGTTTCGCCGACTCGGTATCCGCCCTGGAGGAGGCAGGCGTGGGAACGTTCGTGGAGATCGGACCGAACCCGACGCTTCTCGGGATGGTGGGGTCCAACCTGTCATCCGCCCGGGGCGTACTCCTGCCCTCTCTGCGCAAAGGCCAGGACGATCGGCGTCGCCTGAGCGAGTCCGTGGCGAGGCTCTTCGAAACGGGATTCGACGTGAACTGGGCGGGCCTCGACGCGAACGAGGAGGCACGTCGGACCTCGGTGCCCACCTATCCCTTCGACCGACGACCCCATTGGTACGAGGCCGACTCGGGATCACCGTCTCGGCAGGGCGGCCCGGCCCCGGTGCGCAGGATCGACATGGTCGAGCATCCCCTGCTGGGCACCCGGCTTCGGGTCCCGGGGCTCAGCGGCGTGGTATTCCAGGGCGTCCTGGAACCCGGCGAGCCTCGATACCTCGGCAGCTATCGGATTCGGACGGGCCACTTCGCGCCCTTGTCCGTCCAGGTCGAGATGGTCCGCGCCGGGGCACAGGAGGGACTGCGATGGGCGCGGTTTTCGATGAAGGACGTCCAGGTCGGGGATCCGTTCGGGCTCCCCAAGAAGGACGGACGCCTGACACATCTCTCCTATTCGGCGCCGAGGGGCGGCGAGTCGACATTTCGTCTCCAGAGCATGGCCCGGAGCGGCTCGGGGACACCGCGCTGGATCACGCACCTCTCCGGCACGGTCAGACGGGAGACGGGCCCAGCGCCGCAGGTCACGTTTGCGTCGGGTACCCGGGAGCGCTGTCACCTCCCGGGGGATCGGGAGGCCTTGTACGGTCACTTGAAGAAGAACGGGCTCCGCCTGGGCGACTACTTCACCCCCATCGACTCCCTCTGGTTCGGAGACGGTGAGGCCCTGGCCGGCGCATCCCTGGCCGACAACCTCGCGCACGAGACCCCGCGGTACGGGATCCACCCGGCCCTCTTCGAGGCCGCCTTCCAGATCACCTCCTCGTTCAACCAGGTCGAGGACCCCCCCTCGAGCGGATCACTCGCGACATCGTCCATCGCCGGGATCGAATTCCACGGCGACGCCGGACATCCGGCCTGGATCCACGCCCGCGTACTTCGTGAAGACGCCGACCGGCTGGAAGCCGATGTGGATTGCTTCTCGGAGGACGGTGAGTTGGTGGCCAGCCTGCACGGAATGGTCCACCGCCGTGCCCCGGCCTCGAAGGTGGCTCGACGCGTGATACCGGAGGACGAGTGGAGCTACGGGGTTTACTGGCACGAGAGTCGAGAGGCGCCAGCGGGCTCGGGAGACCTCACCGGCGAGTGGCTGGTGGTTGGCACGGGCCACGACTTCGAGGGGCGACTGGGCGACGCTCTGACTGCCGGTGGAGCCACCGTGCACAGGGTCGTCATCGGCGACGACGGAGAAGCACCCGGGGACCCCGCCGTCCTCCAGGTGTCACGAGCGAACCCGGAGTGGCCGTCCGAAGTCATCGACCGAATCCTGGATCAGGACACCGACCGCTTCCGGGGCGTCGTCAGCTGCGTGGGCCTCTTCGAGCCCCGTGCGGACGAGGACGGTTCGATCCGGCAGGACCGCGCCGTACGCATTGTCGGTGACACCACGGAGCTGGCGGCGACCTTGGGGCGTCGCGACGTCCTCACGGGCCCCTTTCTCCTGCTCACCAGCGGATCGGTCGAAGTCACCGGGTTCACTGGAGTCCATCGTCTCGAGAGTGCCCCGTTGTGGGGATTCCTGCCGATTCTCCGCTCCGAGTACGCCGGCCTCCGCTCACGGGTGTTCGATATGGACGCGCGCGCCGAGGACCGATGGGTCGAGGCGGTGTTGGGTGAGCTGGGCACGGACGGGGAGGAGGGTCGAGTGGCCTGGCGCGCCGGCAAACGATTCGTTGCCCGCCTCGAGCCGTTCCGAGACACGGGTCCCACCCGTGAATCCGTCGTGCGCGACGACCGGGCCTACCTCGTGACCGGCGGCCTCGGCTGGGTGGGGCGGGCCATCGCGGAGTGGTTGGCGAGCAAGGGTGCAGGCCTGATCGCACTGAACGCGCGGAGAGCACCGGATCCGGAGACGTCGCAGTGGATCAGGGCGCTCAGAGAGGCGGGGACGCGTGTGGAAGTGGTGCTGGGAGACGTGGCCGACACGGCGCAGGTCCGTGCCGTCTTCGAGACCGTGGACGCCTTCGACGTCCCACTGGGAGGCATCTTCCACGCCGCCGGCGTTCTGAGGAATCAGGAGATCGTCGACACCACTCGTGAGGTCCATCGGGACCTCATGGCCTCCAAGGTCGCCGGCACGTGGAACCTCCACCTGGAGTCGCTACAACGGCCGGTGGAGATGTTCGTACTCTTCGGGACGCTCGCCTCCCTGATGGGCCGCACGCTTCAGGCTGCGTACGCTGCGGCGAATGCCTATCTACCCGCTGTCGCGGCCCACCGGGTGGAGTCGGGACTCCCCGTGACGTGTCTGGAGTGGGGGTTGTGGGGCGGGGGCGGTATGGTGGGAGACGTGACCGACAGAGCGCTGGCGGCGTTTCGGAGTACCGGTATCACGCCGCTGGAACCGGCACGTGCGGTCACCGTGCTCGAAGACCATCTCCGGGAGCAAACCCGTCGGGTCGCCATCGCGTCCATCGACTGGGAAGTCGCGAGCGAAGCCGCCACGGGCGTGGCCCTGGAGCCCTTCTTCGACCGGTTGATCGAGGATGCCCCGGCAGACGATCAGTCGATTCTCGACTCGGCGGCCGATCAGTTGAAGGCTCTCGCCGAACTGACGTCGGAGGAGCGGACCGAGCGGCTCGTCCACCTGATCACGGAGCAGATGTCCGGGGTCCTGGGCATCGAGCCCGCCGACCTTTCGCCGGATCTGGATGTCCGCTTGAGTGGCTTCGACTCCTTGATGGCCCTGGAGCTCCGCCACCGACTGGAGACCGAACTCGGGCTCACCATGCCTGCGCCGGGCGCCATGGGGAGCATGAGCCCGGCGAAGCTGGGGGCACAGCTCGCCGAACTCGTGCCGGCGGCGGCGGCGTCACAGGCCTCGGACGGCGAAGCCGAGGAAGCAGGGTGGGTGTCCGGGGAAATATGATCGAATCCCGTAACGTGCATCTGGAGACGCCGGAAGCTCTCCAGGCGGCCCGCGACAGAGGCGTGGAACTGTGGACGGAAGGGAGTCGGCTCCGGTTCCGGTCGCCGGGTGGCCGACTCCCCGAAGACGTTCGTTTGCGCCTCGCGGACTCGAAGGACGAGGTCGTCGCTGCCCTCCAGAAGGAGGCGGCAGGGACGGTCACCCATCATCCCATGGCGGAGAACCAGCTCGGGATATGGCACTCGCAACGGATGGCGCCGAACTCGACCGCATACAATCTGGGCATCGCGTATTCCATCCCGCCGGAGCTCGACCCACGGCACCTGGCCGAAGCCGTTCAGGTTCTGGTGGACCGTCACGAGGTGCTGAGAACCGACTACCCGGAGGTGGATGGAGCGCCCGTCCGCAGGGTCGTGGGCTTTTGTGCGACCCGCCCCGTGGAGGCGGTCGTCGAGGGCGGGGAGACAGTCGATGCTGCCCTCGCCCGCCTCGTGGCCGAGCCCTTCGCACTCGACGAGGGGCCGCTCTTCCGGACGTGGCGCGTGCGCGACGGGACGCGGGACGTCGTGCTTCTACTTGCGCATCACCTGACCCTCGACGGCCTGTCCATCCACCTGCTGGCTCGGGAGGTGTTCACCCTCTACGGAGCCATCGCGAAGGGAAGCCCGCTCCCTGAAGCCGCGGCCTCGCCCGAGCTCTATTCCGAGTGGGTCGAGTCTCAGCGGATCTGGCTGGAGCGCAATGGGGAGGAAGCGGCCGCCTACTGGTCTGGCGTGCTCGATCCTCCACCTCCGACGCTGGCGCTCCCGCTGGACGGCACCGGCGAAGGCGGCGAGCCCATGCCGGCAACCCGGACCCGGCTCTTGAGCGCCGAGGTCTCAGGCCTCGTGCGCGACGTGTGTCGCTCGAACGGCTGCTCCCCGTTCGTGGGTATGCTCGCGGCCTACGGAGCTTTCCTTCAACGCCTGACCGGTGAGAGCGACGTCGTGGTGGGGACACCGGTCCACGGCCGATCGGCCGCGCGGTTCGCCGCTACGCTGGGGCATCTCGTGAACGTGATTCCCGTGCGGATCAGGAACTCGGACGACGGGTCGTTCCTGGACCTCATGGAGGAAGTGAGACAGGCCTTCGCCGAATCTTCACCTTTCCAGGACTACCCGCTCCCCAGAGTCACCTGGAGCTTTGCGGCCGAACACGGCACGGCGCCGGTCCGAACCATGTTCGCCGTCCACGACTTCCGGCAGTTCTCGGAGCTTCGCGCTCGCGAAGCCGATACGTCCCTCCGTGAGGTCCCATTCGACCAGCTCGAAGGTCAGTTCGACGTAAACGTCGAGATCTACTACGAGGACGGTCGCTACCGTTGCGCGTGGCGCCACGACGAATCGGTCCTCGCCGGTGGGACGGTTGCCGCCTGGGCGGAGGTCTTCGCCCGCTTCGTCGAAGACCTGATGCGGGCGCCGGACGAACCGGTCGTGCAGGTCGCGCTGAGACATGCCGAGGACGTCGGAGTGCTCCGAGGGCCCGCCGTGCAGCACTACACCCGTCCGGTCCACCTCGCCATCGTCGATCAGGCCACGCGGACGCCGGATCGCACGGCCGTTGAGGCGCCAGACGGCTCCTATACGTATCGGCAGGTCGTCGACCGAGCCCGCGCCTTTCGTGCGGCCCTCCGCGAACGCGGTGTTGGACCGGGGGATCGCGTCGGAGTGCTGCTCCAACGGACGCGAGACCTGATCCCAGCGCTCACGGGCGTACACGGCTCAGGGGCCGCCTACGTGCCCCTGGACCCGGCTCATCCCGAATCTCGACTCCAGACGATGGTCGACGATGCGGCCATCGCTGCCCTCGTCACCCACCGTGACCTCGACCGACTACTCTCGTCCCTCCCTCCCACCGTGGCCGTGGAAGAGCTCGACTCGACCGCGGGGTCGGACCTACTCGATGTGGACCTCGAGTCGGCGGCATATGCCATCTACACGTCCGGTTCGACCGGGGCGCCGAAAGCGGTCGTCGTCCCCCACCGGGCGGTCGCGAACTTCCTCGGGTCGATGGCCGAGGCCCCCGGGTTCGATGCGTCTGACACGCTGTTGGCCGTCACGACCGTCGCTTTCGACATCTCCGTGCTCGAGCTCTTCCTCCCGCTCACGGTGGGGGGACGCGTCGTGTTGGCCAGCGCTGCAGAGGCGAGCGACGGGCGAGCGTTGGCGCGCCACCTGGTCGATGGTGGTATCACCGTCATGCAGGGCACGCCGGCCACGTGGAAGCTCCTGCTCATGGCCGATTGGGCCGGCAAGTCCGACCTACGAGCACTCTGCGGCGGCGAAGCCCTGCCAGTGGGCCTCGCCGAGGAGTTGAAGCCCCGGGTGCGGGAGCTTTGGAACCTCTATGGTCCGACGGAGACCACGGTCTGGTCCACCATCCATCGGGTCGAAAACACCCGACCGATTCTCATCGGGAGCCCCATCGCCAACACCACTGCATGGGTGGTGGATCGCGTCGGGCACCCTCTCCCGTCGGGATTCACCGGCGAACTTCTGCTGGGCGGCGCCGGTGTGGCCACAGGATACCTCGGTCGCCCCGAGCTGACGGCCGACCGCTTCGTGGCCTCGGATCTCGAGCCGGGAGCGATCCTGTACCGTACCGGCGACCGCGTTCGACAGCGGACCGGCGGCAGCCTCGAGCACCTCGGACGCCTCGACGACCAGGTCAAGGTGAGAGGGTTCCGGATCGAGCTGGGAGAAGTCGAAGAGGTCCTACGGCGTCATGAATCCGTCCGGGACGCGGTCTGCGCCGTCATCGACGACCATCTGGGCGACGCCACGCTGGGGGCCTGGCTCGTCGCCGAGGGGGAGCGTGAAGTCGACATGCGACGTCTTCGGAAACATGTCGCCGCGCACCTTCCCGCGTACATGGTCCCTACCGCCTGGGCGTCTCTCGAAGAGATCCCCCTGAGCGCGAGCGGGAAGGTCGATCGGCGGGCCTTGCTCCACTCGCTCGACTCCGCGCAGGCACTATCCGTCCCGTCCGAGATCGGAAGGGCAGGTCCTCGCAACGCGGAGGAAGAAGTCCTCGTCGACATCTGGCGACACGTGCTTCGCCGCGATCGAGTCGGGGTGTACGACGACTTCTTCGCCTTGGGAGGGCATTCTCTGCTGGCGACGATGATCACGTCGCGCGTCCGCTCGGTCTTCGGCGTCGACCTTCCGCTCAGGAGGCTTTTCGCGGAGCCGACCATCGCGGCCGTGGCGGAGTGGATCCGGTCGGCGAGCGGAACCACCCCGACGCTCCCGCCCATTCGACCTGTCGACCCCGACGAGCCGGCGCCGCTGTCCTTTTCGCAGGAGCGGATGTGGTTCCTTCAGCAGCTCAATCCCGACGACGTCTCGTACAACCTCTCCATGGCCACCATCGTGGACGGGCTGTTCGATCGTGAGCGGCTCCTCCAGGCGGTTCAGGCCCTCGAGGAACGACACGCCATTCTCCGAAGCCGGATCGTGTCACTCCAGGGGCGCCCCCACCAGGTGACGGTGCCCGCCGGTTCCTTCTCCATCCGGTCCCATGACCTCCGCCACCTCGGAGTCGACGAAGCCGAGAAGGCCGCCCGTCGGATGGCGACGGAGGAACTCTATCGGCCATACGACCTGGAGCACGATCCACCCCTTCGATTGGTCGTGGTTCGCGTAGGAGAGGACCGTGAGCTCCTGGCGTTGGGCATGCACCACGTCGTCGCGGACCAGGGGTCGTTCGAGATCATGATCGCCGAGCTGTCGGAGATCTACCAACGAGGCGCCGACGATGCGCGCTTGGCGCCCCTCGACGTGTCGTACGCCGACTTCGCGGTCTGGCAGCGGGAGCAGCTGGCCGGCGACGCGCTCGCCTCCTCCCTGTCTTTTTGGAGAGAGAAGCTGCGTGACGTGCCTCCGCTGGAGCTCCCCACCGACCGGCCTCGGCCGCCTCGAATCAGACACGAGGGGCAACGAGTGTCTCGTGTCATGTCCTTGGAGACCGTCGAGGCCCTCGGCAGATTCAGCGTCGAGGCCCAGGCGACGCCTTTCATGCTGCTCCTCGCCGCCTACGCGGTCTTCCTGCACGCCCGTACCCGGCAGGTGGACATTCCGGTGGGCATCCCCACGGCCCATCGGTCCCATCCGGACCTGGAGGGTCTCGTCGGGACGTTCGTCAACACGCTCGTGCATCGGAACGACCTATCCGGGAACCCCACGTTCCGGGACATCGTGGACCGGATCCGGGAGACGGCCCTCGACGCGTTCACCCACCAGGACGTCCCCTTCGCCCTCCTGGTCAGGGAGCTGAATCCACCCCGCGACGAATCGCGCCCCCCGCTCTTTCAGGTCCTGTTCAACGTCGCAAACCTGCGGATCGGTGAGGGCGGGCTGCCCGGCCTTGCCACAGAGGCCTTGCAGTTGCCTTACCCGGGGGCGCAGTTCGACATCACCGTCACCGCGGAGATGAACGAGCGGCGGAACGTCTACCACCTGAGCTACCGCTCCGACCTCTTCGACGCGGAGACGGCCGATGCCATGATCGAGCAGTACGGGGAGATCGTAGAGCGGTCGCTGCGCGATCCCGACCTTTCGCTGGCCGACCTCGCCTGCGCCCCTCGGGACGAGCGCTGGCTTCTCCTCGACGAATGGAACCGCACGGAGGTGGAGACACCCCCGTTCGACGTCATCGCCGAGGTGACCCGCCACGCTGAGCGGACTCCAGAGCGGGTGGCTGTCGAGACCTCGTCGGGGTCCTGGACCTACCGGGAGTTGTGCGAAGCGGCTCGGGCCACAACGGCGGGCTTGAGGGAGCTCGGAGTCGCGGAGGGCGACCTCGTGGGTGTGTCGCTCCCCCGTGGCAGAGAGCTGGTGGCCGCCCTCATCGGGATATGGGGCGCCGGGGCCGCCTACGTTCCCATGGACCCCGACTACCCCACGACCCGCTTGAACTTCATGCTCGACGACTCCGGCGCCGTCGCGCTCGTGAGCCGCGGCGATGCGGGGGAGACGTTCCAGCGCACGCTTCCCACCCTCGACCCCTGCTCCCCGCCTGGTCGCACCACGGACTCGCCGAACGACGATATCGAAGTCGTCGCCGCCGCAGGCGAGCGCCGGGCATACGTCATCTATACGTCGGGGTCCACCGGCCAGCCGAAGGGCGTTGAACTTCCACACCGGGCTGTGGGGAACTTCCTCGCTTCGATGGCCCGTACTCCGGGTCTGGGCGCGGACGACCGGTTGTTGGCGGTCACCACCGTCTCCTTCGACATCTCCGTTCTAGAGCTGTTCCTTCCGCTTTGTGTAGGAGCTCGCGTCGTGCTCGCCGGGGACGAAGAAGCCAAGGACGGTACGTGGCTGGCCGACCGGTTGTCGCGTGGTGACATCACGGTCATGCAAGCCACACCTTCGACCTGGAAGCTCCTCATCGCTGCCGGGTGGGACGGCACCGACGGCTTGAAAGTCCTGTGTGGCGGAGAGGCCCTCGCGCCTCAGCTGGCCGAGGCTCTACGACCCCGTTGCGACCAGCTCTGGAACATGTACGGGCCCACGGAGACCACCGTCTGGTCGACGGTGGAGCGAATCGAGTCCGAGGGTCCGGTGTCCATCGGCCGCCCCATCGCCAACACGACCGCATACGTACTCGACGAGGGACTCGTGCCGGTCCCCATCGGCGTTCCCGGAGAGCTGTTCATCGGAGGACGCGGCGTCGCGCTGGGCTACCTGGGGCGGAGCGAGCTGACGGCCGGACGCTTCTTGGATGATCCGTTTCGCCCCGAAGAACGTGTCTACCGGACCGGAGACCAGGTACGGTACTTCCGAGACGGACGACTGGAGCACCTGGGGCGACTCGACCACCAGGTGAAAGTCCGCGGCCATCGCATCGAGCTACCGGAGATCGAGTCGGCCCTCCGCGCGCATCCAGGGGTGCTCGACTGTGTTTGCGTAGCCCGGGACGATCGCCTCCTCGCATTCGTCCGGTACGAGGCCGGGTCGGCGGCCACGAACCGGGACCTCCGGGATTGGACGTCGAAGCGACTCCCGATGTACATGGTCCCCTCGCTCTTCATCCCGCTCGATTCCTTCCCCCTTACTCCGAACGGGAAGGTCGACCGGGCGCGGCTGCCCCACCAGCTCCGTCCACCGCGGACGGAACGGACCGAGCCACTCTCGGGGAAGGCGGAGACCCGAATCGCGGCGGTGTGGAGGGACTTGCTCGGAGTGGACGAGGTGGGGCCGCACGACAACTTCTTCGAGTTGGGCGGACACTCCCTTCTCGCCATGGAGGCCGTGGAGCTCATGAATCAGAAGGTCGGATTCCGCTTGGCTCCGCGAGAGCTCTTCTTCAAGAACCTGAGGCAGCTCGCGGCGGCGGGGATGCGAGGTTCCGAGTGACGGGTCTCTTCCTGGGAACGGCAAGCCAGCAGCTCTACGCGTACTATCACGAGCCTCTGCGCGCCGAGCGAGGCCAGGTGCTCCTCTGCCAACCGTGGGGCCCGGAGTACGAGTTCGCGCACCGGTCGGTTCGCTTCCTTGCGCGCCGACTGGCGAACGACGGATGGCACGTGCTTCGCTTCGACTACCGCGGGACGGGCGATTCGTGGGGAGACACCAAGGCCGGAAACCTGGATGGGTGGATGGAGGACGTCATCCAGGTGGCCGAGGAGTTCGGCGTGATCACGGCTCACAACGAGCTCTCACTCGTCGGCCTCCGCCTTGGTGCTACCCTGGCGGCGCGCGCAGCTCGGCACATTCGGGGCCTCGGGAAATGCGTGCTTTGGGACCCCATCGTCGACGGCCCTCGATGGATGGAAGAGTTGCGCACAGTCGTCCCGTCGCCGCCGAGCGCCTCAGCACCCGGTCCAGGCGTGGAGCTGGGTGGTCGCACGGTCACCAGGAGCCTTCTTTCCCAGTTGTCCGGCGTCCTTCCGGAAACCGTCCAGCCACCCGACGCGCGCACCCTTGTGCTCAGCACGCAATCCATCGAGTCGCTTCCCGGCGATTCCTTCTTCGACGGGCCGAACGTCCTCTTCGAGCGCCTGCCCCAGCCGTCGCCGTGGCTCGAGACCACGGCGCTGGGCACTGGTCAGATACCGATCGAAGCCGTTGCCCGCATCGTCGAATGGATGAACGCGTGATCGAGTCGGTGGCGAACTTCGGTCCGCGCTCCGCCCTCCTCGGCATTCTCACCGAGCCCGCCGAGAGTGCCAACAGCAACGTGGCCGTCGTGATCCTCAACGCCGGCGTCATCCATCGGCCGGGCCCCAACAGGGTTTCCGTCGACCTCGCCCGCGCCATCGCGCGAGGCGTAGGCCTCCCGGTGCTTCGCATGGACATGGCCGGCATCGGTGACAGCGACGGGCTGGGAGCGAGCTCTTCTCAAGATGAAGAGTGCCTGTTGAGCATCGAGGCTGCTCTCGACTTCCTGGAGCTTCGCGGTAGCGGGAGGCGCTTCATACTCGTCGGAGCCTGCTCGGGAGCCACGTATGCCCTCCAGTACGCTTCGCGGGACGAGCGTGTCGTAGGCGTCGTGGGCAGTGATCCCCCGACGCTCGCGCGGTCCAAGAAGTACTACGTGCTGCGGGTCCTCGACGCGGCCCGACGACCTGCCGCTTGGTACCGACTCATGACCGGGCGGTATCACTTGCTTCGGTGGATCAGTCGGGGGTTCGGTCGACGTCAACCGCGTGATCCTCATCCGTGGCCCGACGGGCCGACACCACAGGAGTGGAGAGCCACCTTCGCGGAGATGGCTCGGCGAGAAGTATGGCTCCTCCTGATCATCACCGGGTGGGGTACTCGCGTCTACAACTACCAGGGCCAGCTCTTCGACCTGTTCCCTGGCATGGGGCTGGAGCGCACGTCCAAGATCGTCCTGCTGCCCGGCGCCGAGCACACGTTCACCTTCGAAGCAGACCGGACTTCGCTGAAGGCCGAAGTTCTGGAGTGGGTGCGCCAGTCGATCCTGTCTCGTCCGTGGCAGCGACCGGACGACCGTCGCGGCCCCGAATCAGACGCGCGCTCGTGAGTCCGAAGCCTCGTCGTGCGCCCCGACTCCCCTGGCGGGGCCGCCTCCTCAATGTGGTGGGGGCGGCGCGCCGCTTGGTTCAGGACGAACCTTATCTGGACAGCGAACAGGCGCTGGACTTCGCGCGGCGAGACACCGCCCTCGATGACTTGGGCGAGCGGTTCGACCCGGACACCCTCGAGCTCCTTCTCGCCTCGGCCCGGAGTGCCGACCTCACCTTCCTCGGCCGACGCTCATTTCACAACGCCGTCGGTACGGCCTTGGCGGTGCGACTGCTCTACGTGGAGCTTCGCAAACAAAGGCCGTCGATCTTCGACGCCCCGATCGTGCCACCCCTGATCGTGACCGGACCACCTCGATCAGGTACGACCCTGCTCCAGAATCTCCTGGCGCTGCATCCCGACTTCGATCCGATTCCGAACTGGGAACTCCTCCGCCCCATCAGCCCTGCGATGCTTAAGCGTACGGGTCGGGACCGGCGACGAGAGATCGCTGTCCGCTGGGACGAGACCGCGGACAAGTACCTGCCGCGTCGAGACCACATCCACTTCCGTCGTGCGGACACACCGGGAGAGTGCATCCTCCTGATGATGCCGACCCTGAGGTCCTATGCCTTCATCGGCATGGCTCCCATCCACGACTTCATGGCGGAGCTTCGGGAGTGTGACGGGCACGTTCAGTACGACGAGTACGCCGAGCTGCTGCAGATCCTGCAACATGCGCGGCCGCACCGTCCCATGGTCCTCAAGGCTCCGGCCCACACACCCTATATCGACAGGATCCTCGAACGAATTCCCGAAGCGATGATCGTGACGACACAGAGGGACCTCGTGACGACCACGACGAGCCTGCTGAGTCTGCATCGTACCGGCTACTCCACCACCACACGTTCCTACGACGCCCGGAAGCACGCCTTGGCGATCCTGAGCATGGTGCGCTCGGGCCTACGACGATACTCCAGCGCCCGCGCGAGGTACCCCGATCGTATCCACGACGTCTTCTACCAGGACCTGGTAGCCGATCCCACCACCGTCGTTCGCGGCATCTACCAGCGGTTCGGTGTGCCTTGGCCCGAAGGACACGAGGAGCGAATCGAGGCCTACCTCCGAGCCAACCCCAAGGGCAAGCACGGGCCGCACAGATACGAGCCTTCGGAGTTCGGCGTCACCGAGGACGAGATCCGGGACCAACTCTCCGAGTACCAGGCCCACATGCCCGGATCAGGAGGCTAGCTCACCCGCCATCGACCGGAACTCGCGATGCTCCTGGATGAGCGTATCGTACGGGCCGCTCGCCACGATCTCGCCACCTTCCATCATGTGGATCACGTCACACGCCCGGACCGTGGTCAGGCGGTGAGCGATGACGAGGACCGTCTTGGCTCCGCTGAGCGCGTCGATGGTTTCGAGCACGGCAGACTCGGTGACGCCGTCCAGGGCACTCGTTGCCTCGTCGAGAATCAAGACATCCGGGTCGTGATACAGCGCCCTGGCGATTCCGATGCGCTGTCTCTGGCCACCGCTCATCCGGATGCCCCGTTCCCCAACCACGGTGTCGTACCCCGCCTCCAGCCCCTCGACGAACTCGTGGATCTGCGCCACACGAGCGGCACGCACCACCGCGTCCAGATCCACATCCTCGGAGGGGATCCCGAACGCGATATTCGCCGCCACGGTGTCGTCCGCCAGGAAGATGTTCTGTGGCACGTAGCCGCAACGGGTCCGCCACTCCCGGAGTACGTTGCGGTCCAATCTGCGACCGTCGACTCGCACCTCGCCGCCGGACGGCTCGAGGAGTCCCAGAATCACGTCGACGAGCGTGGTCTTGCCCGCGCCGGTCCGGCCCACGAACCCGACCACTTCGCCTGCCCCGACGCTCAGGTCGATCTGCTTCAGCGCCGGACGTGAGCTCCCCTTGTAGCTCAGGTCGATTCCGACGAGTTCGATGCGAGGAGCGTCGTCGACGGCGGCGAGGGGCTCGGAGTGCCCGTCTCGCCCCCCGGTGACGGCGCCGTCGTCGAGCGCCCCCTGGTCGACGATCTCGGCCCTCAGTACCTCGAGGGCCGGCGCGTTGAACCGGATGGAGATCAACCCGCCGAAGATGGCGTTGAGGGAAGGCATGAGCCGATACACACCGAAGCCGTACAGACTGAGCACCGGGAGGACCGACGCGACGTTGGTGCCCTCCCGGATACTCGCCAGCATCATGGCGAGTATCGTGCCCATCGCTATGGTCTCGAGGAGGTACCGCGGCAGGTGAGCCGCCACCTGACTTTGTGCAGCTGCCCTGGCGAAACGTCGGGATGGATCCTCGAATCGTCTCAGGAAGTCCTCCTCACGCCCCAACGCCTTCACGTCCTTTATGCCGGTCAGTACCTCGGCGGCGATACGGAAGCGATCTCCATTGTACTCGAGTCGCTCGCGGCCCCGTCGTCGCTGCCCCTTTCGTAGCAACGCGTAGATCACCCCGTAGATCCCCCCGAAGGAGAAGCCCAGCACCAAAGCCAGGACGGGGTCGACCCACGCGAGCAGGCCCACGATGAAGAGGACCCCGACGACTCTCGCCGATGTCGCCACGAGGGGGATGATGACGCCGGAGACGACCGACGCGACCTCGCCCAGGAGCGTCCGGTTCAGCACCGAGGTGTTCTGCTCCAGGAAGAAGGTGTAGGGCTGGCGGACGTACCGCCCGAGAAGCGTGGTGGAGAGGCGATGGTTGAGGCCCCACCCCCAGCTCGCGATGGCCCACGTCATGGCCGCTTTGATGGCGTTGTTGACGGCAATGATCGTGAGGAGGGCGACGCCGGCCGCCAGCGTGGCACTTCTTGGCGAGGAGAACCCCAGCCGCTCGTAAGCCGAGGCCAACCAGCCATCGCCGGACAGGACGGTGGGGTCGGCCACGATCTGCATGAAGGGCAGGACCGACCCGACACCGAGCATCTCCGCCAGGCCCGTGGCCAACATGGCCAGACCGAGAACGCACAGCTGGACGCGTTCTCGGCGGTCCAGGATCTCATGGGTCAGTCTCAGGATCGTCAGCATGACTCGCCCTCGATGGAGGGCCCGATCGGGATCGCAGCGCGGTGGATCAGGTCACGCACAATGTATGCGTGGGGGCAGACACAATGTACGCGTGGAGGACGGAACCGCGCCTATCCCAGGGGCCCCGGCTCGAAGCGCACCCGGATCCCAGGCGCGTCGGCCAACAGGAGCCGTGCCTGAGCGAGGAACAACGTCACCAGACCGAGCATCTCGAACGTCTCCTCGATGAGCACCGCGAGAGCGACGATCCACGATCGAGTGCCCGCGAGGTAGCCTTCCACGAACTCCATGCCCATCGCGCCGAAGAGATAGATCCCGGCGGCCAGGAAGAACAGGGTGCGCGGCTCCTTGGGCAGACGAAGGAGTCGCGGCAGCACGTAGATGCCCAGGGCGACCACGCCTATGCCATAGGGAATCACCCACGCGTAGTAGAAGATGCCGGACGTATCGAACGTCTGGCGCACCGGGCGAACCCACATCTCGTGTAGAGACGCCCACTCGTCCAACGCCAGAAACGCGAAGAGGCAGGCCAGGACCAACCAGTGGCCATCACGGCCTCGCTCGGGCCTCCGTAGCCGATAGACGGCGTAGAAGCCCAGAGATCCCGCGAGGAGCAACAAGGAAGAGAAGAAGGCGGGAACGTTGAGTTCCCCTCCCAGGTGGAACATCGGGATGAAGCCCTTGGCCGTCGTGTAGCCCAATCCGTGCTGAAGGTAGAGCACCGCGAGGTGGGCGAGCGCGAGGGCGGCGATCACCAGGACCAGACGCTTCGCAAGGCGCACGGGGTCCAATACCGTGTCGACGTCCCAGCCGGTGTTCGCCACAGCTTCGCTCCCCTCGCGCGGTGAGGCTACCGCGACGGACTCGTTGCACCTCCTTCACGGTACTGCAACCTCGAGCCCCTCAACAAGTCCGACCTGCGCGGCCCCCTCCGGCTAGGCTTTGGCGCGATCGCGAAGGATTCGAAGTGCCGCCAACCGCCCCGGGCCGCCCGAAACGCACCCGCCCGGGTGCGTCCCCGATCCGCACTGGTAGTAGCCCTCGATGGGTGTGCGGTACTGATTCCACCCCGGCGCGGGCCGGTTGAAGAACAGCTGGGACTCGAAGAGTTCACCGGCGAAGATGTTGCCTTCGGCCAGCCCGATGGTGCGCTCGATGTCCAGCGGGGTGACGATTTCCCGATGGAGGATCAAGTCGGAGAAGCCGGGGAAGAACTCCTCGACGGTCTCCTGGACGGTGTCCCCCAGCTTCTCCCGCTCCGAATCCCAGTCGCCCTCGGCCAGGTGATACGGCGCGTACATGACGAAGCACGACATGATGTGCTTGCCCGGCGGCGCCATGTCGGGGTCCAGGGTGGACTGGATGCACGTGTCGATGAACGGCCTGCGACTGAAGCGTCCTGCCCGGCAATCGGCAAAGGCCTCTTCGAGGTAGTCGATGGACGGCCCGATGTTGGTGAATCCCCGGAAGATGTCTTCCCGGCCCTCGAGGCCCGGAAAGCCGGGGAGTCCGGAAAGCGCGAAGTTCACCTTCGCCGCCGTCCCCTGGAACTTGAACCCCTCCACGTGACCCACCAGGTCCTCGGGCAGGTCGTCGGGGTTCACCAGGCGCAGAAAGGTCTGCCGCGGATCGAGGGCACTAACCACCAGATCCGCGTCGACCGTCGACCCGTCGGCGAGGGTCACGCCCACCGCTCTCCCAGCGTCGTAGCGTACGGCCTCCACCGGGGCCTCGGTGCGGATGGTGCCACCGAGGTCTTCCACGGCACGCGCGAGCACCTGGGTGAAGCCACCGTTGCCGTCTTTGTGGAAACCCCACGCGCCGGGGACGCCGTCGTAGTCGCCCATCTTGTGGAAGAGCCAGACGAGCCCCGACTCCTTGCTCCTCGGTCCGCACCGGCTTCCGATGATGCCGCTCGACGCGTACAGCGCCTTCACCAGATCGTGCTCGAAGTAGTCGTCCAGGATCTCGGCGGCGCTGCAGTCCGCGAACCTCTCGAGGAGGGCGCGAACCTCCGGATCGAGCCCATGCATGTAGTCACGAAGCTCCACGACGGCAGCCTCGTCACGGGGATCTCCGCTCAGCGGGTTCGGCGGGATACGGTCCATCCACGGCTTGAGCGCCCTGGCGGCTCTGGCCACTCCGTGACTCAGCTCCCGCGACGCCTCGGCGTCCTCCACCGAGTGGCGGGCAATCTCGTGGTAGTTGGTGTGGGCGTCGGCGCCGAGGAAGAGATACTCCCCGTCGTAGCCGGGCTGGAACGTGTTGGCCATGGGCAGGACCATGAGCCCGTGCCGGACGAGTTCGAGCTCCTGCACGATCTCGGGGCGCAGGAGGCTCAGGGCATAGGAGAACGTCGTGAAGCGGAAGCCGGGCACGAGTTCCTCCGTGACCGCGGCACCACCGACCACATGACGCTGCTCGAGGACCAGGGTCTTCAGACCGGCCTTCGCCAGATAGGCCGCGTTGACGAGCCCGTTGTGTCCACCCCCGACGACGATGGCGTCGTACCGCTCGGTCCCGGCCATCAGACGGCGCCCCCGGTGGACGGCGGCCCGTGGTCCGCAGACTCATTCATCGGGGCCGTCTTTCGCGGTGGATCGAAGAAGGGCAGACGCTCCACCCGCGCCAGCACCGTCCTGGGTCGATGGAGAACCGAGAGCTCGAGGTCGACCTCCGAGCCTGGGCCGGCGAGATCGAGGGGGACCTTGGCGATGGCCAGCGGCTTCCGCAGGAGCGAGGACGTCGCGAAGCTCGTCGCGTAACCCGCGTAGTCCCACTCCACCTCTCCGCGCCGATACACACTCATGGTCGTCTCGCGGTAGATCTCGTGACGCGGGGGGAGGAGGCCGACTTCCGAATGAACGGCCTCGTACTCGTCCCAGTCCAGAGCGAGTCCCACCGTCCTCCACCGACTGGTCCCGCCCGCCATCTCCCGCTCGATGGCCCGACGCCCGATGAAGTCCCGGTCGTCGTCGTCCAGCTTTCTGAACATCCACGACCAGCCCAACTCCAGGGGCGTATCGCGTTCCTCGTCCACCCAGGCGAAGCGGGACATGTGGAAGTCGACACCCATGAGGAGGAGTCCGGCTTCCATGCGGGCCATCTTCAAGGGTGTCGTCCCCATGGGTGTGAGGTTGTAGTCCCTCCCCTCGGCCGCCAGAGCGTCCCAGACACGCTCCGCGTCCGCCGACCGGATCCAGAGCTCGTAGCCGAGGTCCCCCGTGTACCCGGTGCGGGAGACGACGACTTCACATCCTTCGATCCGCGTTTCGCAGACACCGAAGAAGCGAAGGGGCGTGGCGTCGTCGGTGAGTCGGGCGATGACGTCGTGGGCGCGGGGTCCCTGAAGGGCCAGGATCCCGAAGTCGTGGGACACGTCTTCTATCTCGGCGCTGGATCCCATCTCCCGGGCGACGTTGCGGAAGTAGCGAAGGGTCGGCTCGGCCGCCGTGAGCCAGTACTCCCCGGGCCGAACGTGAAGAATCACCCCGTCCTGGAGCACGAAACCCCGCTCGTCGCACCAGCAGGTGTACTGGGCTCGGCCCGGTGGGCACGCACGGATGTCCCTGGCCAGGACGCGCTGGAGAACCGCTTCGGCCCCAGGCCCCGAAAACCGGTACTTGAAGAGCGGAGTGGTATCCAGGAGCGCCGCCGCGTTGCGGATGGCGTAGTACTCGTGATTCAACGAGAAGTGGTAGCTCGGCGCCACCAGGTAGCCCGACCAGTGTTTCCAGATGCCCGTCTGATTGAGCGGCGCCAGGCGGGCGTGGAAGGGGGTCGTCCGAGGGGTCTGTGTCATGACACGAGATCGTGCGAGTCGCCGGACGTGTCAACTCGTGCCCCCGGCCATCCAGGAGCCTGGTCCTCCGGGCAGGCCGCGGCGTACCTTCGCCGCCCTTCTCCCCGACACCTCCCGCCGGATGCCCACCACCACGTCAAGACGCCTGCCCACGACCTGTCTCACGCTTCTGCTCGCGAGCGCCCTGCTCGCCTGCGCCGACGACCGGGCGACGCTCACCCTCGAAACGGCCCTGGACAGCCTTTCGGTCGACGCGTTCCTCGCCCACCAGGCCGCGCTGTCCAGCGACGAGATGGCGGGACGGCGGCCGGGAACGCCAGGCTACGACGCCGCCGCCGAATACCTCATCAGGGAGGCTCGGGCTCTCGGGCTGGAGCCCGGAGGAGCGAATGGCACGTATCTGCAGCCCATCGAGTTCCGGACCTCCCGACTGGACGCTGCCACGGTTTCCCTGTCCGTGGGTGGGGAGGCCCTCGTCCTCGAAGCCGACTTCGCCGTGTCGCCCAGGGTCCTGGCCACCGAAACCGAGCTGGAGGCGCCGCTGGTCTTCGCCGGATTCGGCATCAGCGCCCCCGAGTTGGGCTACGACGATTTCGCCGGGATCGAAGTAGCCGGCCGGCTCGTAGTGATCGTGGAGGGAGCTCCCGAGGCCTTCGGATCACTGGAGCGGACGGTCCTGTCCAGCAGCAAGGTGCGCGACACGGAGCTTCGGCGCCGCGGTGCGGCGGGCGTCGTCGTCGTTCGCTCGGTACCCGTGGGTGGCCGTTTGACCTCCCGACCGCGAACGGGCTACGTGCCTCCCGCTGTCCAGGCCGGTGGGGCGGAAGAGCTTGAAGCCTCCCTCATCGTGTCCCGCCGCGTAGCCACCGCCTGGCTGGCCGACGTGGGGCTGGGCTTCGACGATGTCGTCGCCGGTCTCCGCGCCGGCGAACCCGGTTCCGTCGACCTTGGTGTGGAGGCCGTGCTCCGAGCCCGATTCACGCACACGCCCTTCGAGAGCGCCAACGTCGCAGCACTTCTCCCCGGGGACGACCCCGCTGTCTCCGACGAGTACCTGGTGGTCACCGCCCACCTCGATCACCTCGGCACAGGCGCGCCCCTGGCCGGCGACTCCATCTACAACGGCACCCTGGACAACGCGTCGGGCTCCGCCGCCATCCTCACGCTCGCGTCCACTCTGGCGGCCATGGAGCCGCCCCGCCGCTCCATCCTCTTCCTGTGGGTGACCGCCGAGGAATCGGGGATGCTCGGGTCCGAGTACTTCGCTCGCTTTCCCACGGTGGAGGGTCGAGTGGTGGCGAACCAGAACATGGATGGGGTCATGGGGATGATCGCCGCGGCGACGGACGTCCTCGCCTTCGGCTACGAGCACTCCAACCTCTCCGAGGCGGTGGACTTCGCCGTGGCGCGGACGGGCACGCCCGTGAGTCCCGACCCCACCCCCGAGGAGAACCTCTTCATCCGGAGCGACCAATACGCCTTCGTGCGTCAGGGCATCCCCGCCATCTGGGTTCAGGCGGGACGTACCAGCGCGGATCCAGCCGTCGACGCCCAGGCCGAGCTCGACCGTTGGATCGTCGAGCGTTACCACAAGCCCACCGACGATCTCGACCAGCCCATGGACCTGGCCGGCGTCAAGGCGGAGATGGAGAACAACCTGCTGGTGGCTCACTACATCACGAACCAGCTGGAGTCGGTCCAGTGGGACACCGGGAGCTTCCTGTACGGACTCCGACCAGGACGATGAGCCGAGCTTCCCAAGTCCGCGTCCTCGGTGCGCTCACGACCCCCGGAGCCGTTTCGCTGACGCCAGCGGGGCCTTATCGTGTGGCTGGAGAGCCCGTCGCGGCCCGCCGTTGGTGAACATCGAAGGAGGATCGAGCTTGCGTAGACGGACCACGCCCCTGGCAGTCGCCGCCTTTCTCACGGTGGCGCTGCCCTTAGCGGCCGACGCACAGGACTGGACCCGTCGGGAATTCCCGCTGGCGCCGCCCAACGCCGTCGACAACTTCGTCGCGCCGTACTTCGATGGGTTCTACGAGAATGACGACGGTACCTTCACGATCTCGTTCGGCTTCATGAACCGGAACGACGCAGAACTCATCGAGATCGCTCTCGGCCCGGACAACTTCATCGAGCCCGCCGAGTTCAACGGCAATCAACCGACGACCTTCCCGACGGTTCGATACTCGGGCTTCGGCGGCTACCGCGAGCGGGGGGCGTTCGGCGTCGTCGTGCCCGCCGACTTCGAGGGCGACGTCTGGTGGACCCTCACCACCAACGGCTACACCACCCGCGTGCCTGGGCGACTTTCGTCGCCGGGACGGATCGTGAAAGGGGCGTACGAGCTCAGCACCTCGCCCATGGCGGCGGGCTCCCTGAGGCCAGGCATCCGCTTCTCCGAAGACGGCCCCATGGGGGCGGGCGTGGAGGGGATCTTCCACCCGGAGACGCTGACGGCCGAGGTCGGGGAGCCGGTGGAACTTCGCTTCGGAGCATTCGATCGAGGGGATCGGGAGCTCGGGCCGGTGAACGTGACGCTCTGGAAGCACCAGGGACCCATCGGCGGGAAGATCGCCTTCGAGTCCTTCGTGCCTGCTCCACCCGAGGTCGAGGGACGCCGTCGAATGGGGCGCGCGCCGGGGCCGGGTCCGGTGGAGACCCGCGAGTCCGTCGAGCTCCTCACCGAGGGGCCCATGGCGTACCAGGGTCACTTCTCGGCTACGTTCGACACACCGGGCGAGTATGTGATTCGGATCCGAGTCGATAATTTCAGTCAGACGGACAGTACGGCGGGCAACCAGTGCTGCTGGACGAACGGGTATGTGAGAGTGAGCGTGAACGAGCAAGAGGAGTAGAGACATGTCCATCCATCGCGCGGTATCGCAGATCGTTTCCGCGGGGCTCCTCGCCCTGCTCGTGACGTTCGGCACCGGCCAGGAGCGCGCCCTCGAGGGTCAGCAGGGGGGAGAGTACTCCAACCTGACCTTCACCAAGGACATCGCTCGGATCCTCCAGGACAATTGCCAGGTGTGCCACCAGGACGGTGCCATCGGGCCCATGCCGCTCACCGAGTACGACGTCGTCCGGCGATACGCCCGGCGGGTCCTGCGCATGGTCGAGACCCATGAGATGCCACCGTACCACTACGACCGTGACGTCGGCGTTCAGGATCTGAAGTACGATCCGCGGTTGAGTGATGAGGACATCGGCAAGATCCGGGCGTGGGTGGAAGCAGGTATGCCCGAGGGTGACCCCGACGACATGCCGGATCCCGTCGAGTGGCCCGATCCCGCCGAATGGCGCCTCGCGGACCGGTATGGCCAGCCCGATATCGTCGTCAGGTCCGAGCCCTACGACGTCCCGGCCATCGGACAGGACCGCTGGTGGAAGCCAGTCGTCCCCACCGGCATCGAGGAAGATCGCTGCATCCTCGCCATCGAGACGAAGCCCTCCGTGCCGGGGCGCGGTGTCACACACCACGCCAACTCCTCCTTCCGCGTGAACGGCGAGACGGCAGGCCGCCTCTCCGAGTACGCCCTGGGCAAGCTCGGCGAGATCGTGCCCGAGGACGCATGCCGCGTCGCGCCGGCCAACTCGGAAGTCTCGTGGGACATCCACTACTGGCCCAACGGGCAGCAGCTCACCGACGATCAGGTGGAGATCGGCATCTGGCTGCACCCGGAGGACTACGAGGGTGACTATCAGCAGACGCTGACCCTTTACATGCTGGGCGGCGGCAGGGGCTACGACATCGCGCCCCATGGGACGCTCATGACCCAGGGGTTCCACTCCTTCGATACGCCCGTCCGCGTCGACAGCTGGCAGCCCCACGGCCACACCCGGCTCGTGGCCATGTCGCTTCAGATCCTCCGGAAGAGCGGCCGAACCGAGATGGTGAGCATGGTCTCCAACTGGAGCGCCCTCTGGCACCACAGCCATATCTACGAGGACGACGTGGCGCCTCTCCTCGAAGTCGGCGACCAGCTCATTCTCACGGCGTGGTACGACAACTCGGAGAACAACCGCTACAACCCGGATCCCGATCAGTGGGTCGGCATCGGCGATCGCACCGCCGACGAGATGTCCCATGCGTGGCTCGCCGTCACCCACCTCGATGAGGAGGGCATGCGCAAGATCAAGGAAGACCGTGCTGCGCGGCTCATCAGCGAGCAGGGAAGCGGACAGCCGGACGGGTCACACTAGAGGCCTGGGCCTCCCGAGGGTCTGTATCCTGGGTCACGCGAAAGCCCCCGAGTGCCTCGAGCGCTCGGGGGCTTTCATGTTCGTACTGTAGCCCAGGCTTCCTCCTGAAGCCGGGGCCACCCAGCCGGTCAGCCTGTCGGCGTGACCTCGAAGTCGATCCGCGCTACGTCGGTCCACGGCACGTACTCGGGCTCACCCTCTCCGTCCGCGAAGACCAGTAGCCCCGCGTTGGAGGGCCCCACATCGCCGGCGGGCTCGAGTCGGAGACGCTCTCCACTGGTGAGCTCGACGATAGCGCCGGCGGCCGGGGACGGCTCAGTACCGGTGGAGTCACCCCCCTCGACCCGTTCTATGGACGCGACCATTGCAAAGGGCACGGTATAGTCCACGCCTCCCCACGGAGCGTCGAGGGTCTCCGTGCTCTCGCTCTCGTCCAGGTCGAAGACGAGCCGGCCGACGAAGGTGCCCCCGGCGCGGGTCGTGATCGCTCCGCGCAGCGGCGCGCCCGGCGCGAAGCTCTCGTAGCCCGGCGCCCCCTCGGAAGCAGTCGAGAAATCGGCGCGTTCGAACGCCGTCCACGAAACGAGGACCCGCCCGAAGCGCGAATCGTCCACGAAGAGGCCCCGATTCCCTTCGCCCACCTTACGATCCCCCGACAGCTCAACGGTCTCGCCACCACGAAGCGTCACCCGTGACCCGGCGGACGTCCGCTCGATGGACTCGATTTCCCCGAATGGGAGGCCCAGGAGGTCGTCGCTGGAGAGCGTCTCCTCACGATCCCATTGGATGAGCCCCGTGAAGGTGCCCTGGGACGTCCGCACCGCACCGTGGAGCGGCGCCGGACCGGGTCCCTCGGCGGAGGGAGCGGGCAGGAACTCGATGGTCCGGACCCCCCACTCCCCCAGCGCGACTGCGTTGCCGTTCGCATCCCACAGGGTCAGCCCGTCAGCGAAGTCGTCGGCGCCGAATCGGTCGAGCTCGACGATGGTGCCGCTCTTGAGGATCACCGTGAGATCGCGTCCTCGCGCCTCGATCCGAGCGATATCGCCGAATCGGGCCATGAACGGACGGCTGAGATCCCGGGGAACGTCCCGCCCGGCCAACTCGAATCCGAACAGCTCGAAGGCTCGTCGATCCGTGGGGCGCTGAACGTCGGGAACGAACCCGGCCCACGGGTTCTCCTTCTTGGAGCCGTTGAAGTAGTTGCTCCAAAGGGCCTCTTCGTTGCCCCCGAACCGGAGGTATCCCAGACGGACCGTGCCGTCGTCCGTGACCACACGGCCGTACAGAAGGCCGGCCCCGGCAACGGATGTGGCCCGCGCGTCCGGAGGGAGATCGCGGACCTGAACGATCTCGTCGACGGCCTGGGCGACCACCCATCGACCCATTCCCAGTCCGAGCACCACCAACAGCATGGTGACGACTCCGACCCCGATCCGCGACAACGCCATGGCAACCGCCCCTGAACGATGGACTACTTTGTGCTGCAAAGTTACACCAGGAGCTTCCCGGGGTCGAGAGTCGTGTCAGAATCCCAGGCGCATGACCATCCCCGACCGTCTGCCGTCCGTCCACAGTGCGGGAGGCCGAAGCCCGAAGACGGTCCACTCGCCGTTCACGAGCTTGGCGGCGGTGATGCCTACGAGGGCGCCCACGGCGACGTCGCTCACCCAGTGTCGGTTCGCGTGCAGGCGCGCCCAGGAGTTGAGGCCCGCGCCGGCATAGAGGACGACGCTCACAGGCGTCCGGTCCACGGCGTCGGCCAGGGTGGTGGCGAGGCTGAAGACGACCGCGGCGCTACCCGAGGGAAAGGCGGCGTTCTCACCTCCGTCGAAGAAGTCGAACTCGTTGACGTCACCCGGAGTCTGGCTCGGCCGCGTCCTCCCGAAGGCCCATTTCAAGGAGATGTTCATCCATCCCGCCATCCCGTAGGCGGTGATGACGTGGACACCCGTCGCGGCCACCTTCGGCTCCCTGGTGGCGAGGCCGATACCCGCCAGGCCGGCAGCCGTGTACCAGTAGACGGGTCCGTCCTTGAAGCGCGCGGCGAAGTCGGAGACTCCGTCCAGGGACTCCGGAGCAGGCTGCATCCAATCCCTCACCGGTTCGTCGATGAAGAGGATGGTGGCCGCCACGGCCCCACCGGCGGCCACAGGATGCCACCACTCGAGGTTCAGTGGCTCCTGAGCCTCGATACGGCCGGGGGTGAGAGCGAAGCAGGTGACCAGAAGGCCGAGCAGGGCCCAACTCGCGAAAGGTCTGCGTCCAGCGGACGGGCCTCGCAGCGGCGCCTCGTGGTCGGTACGAGTCTGCATCGTTCGCAGTGGCGCCTCGTGGTCGGTACGAGTCCGCATCGTTCGCAGGGGTGCCTCGTGGTCGGTACGAGTCTGCATCGTTCGCAGGGGTCTGGAGGGTGGGGACGGCCCAAGATGGGTCGAGGCCCCGGGACCGGCTACCGCCGAGGGCGGTGGATCCCTTCGCGATCCGCTCGCTCGTCCACGCCACCGCCGATCACGCACCCGGCGACGCGCTGGAAGATCTCGTCCACCGCCTCGGCCGGGAGGTGGTCGGCAGACCTCAGCCACCAGTCGAGGAGCGCCATGAAGGCCCCGACGATCGTCCGGGCATACGCGGTCTTGATGGCCCTGGCCTCGACCCCGATGACGGGCTGTCCCAACCCGTCCGGGGCCAACCGATCCAGTTCCGCCAGGACCAGGTCCGTGAACAGCCCGGCGCTGACCTCCCGGAGCCGGGCGTCCGATCCTCCGAGGATGGTGGCCTCGAAGAAGCGCCGTTGGAGTCGCACATGGTGGAGCAGCGGAAGCGTGAAGCGGAAGCGACGCCGATCCTCTTCCTCCGACCGCTCTTCCGGCCGCGCCTCCACCAGCCGCATGAGGTGCTGATCGACTCCCGCGAAAAGGAGATCCTCCTTCGACTCGAAGTGGCCGTAGAACGTCGATCGTCCGACGTCGGCCCGATCGCAGATCTCCTGCACGGTGATCTCGTCGTAGTCGCGTTCGACCAGGAGCCCGGAAAGCGCCTCCTTCAGCCGCCGACGCGACCGGGCGATCCGACGATCCAACCGACTTCCGCCGGCGGCGTTCTCGGACACGGCAGTGTCTCCTGTCTGGTAACGGACAATACGGTGGCTTCGTCGCTTGCCAATGGAGGCCTACGTCCTCCAATTCCGGACGGTAGTCCGTAATCGGACACGTGTCCAGCTTCATGGAGGCCGCCTGTGTCGTTCCATCTCGTACTCGCCCTCGTTCTCATCGGCGCCACCGTTCAGATCGTCCGCGCGTCGACCCGGTCCTCCCATCGAATCGGGGAGACGATTCTCGTGTGGGTGCTCGTCGGATACTGCGGCATACCCATGATCGGCTTCATGGCCTTCGGCCTCATGCACCCGGGAGCCATGGCGGGGATCACCGGGTTCGAGCCCGGCAGCCCCTTCCAGACGTTCATCACCTGGGCCCTCCTGGGGATGGGCGTCGCGGCGACCGCGGCCCTGCGATTCCGGGGGACGTACCTGATCGGCCCTGCCCTGGCCTGGGCGATCTTCTTCATCGGAGCCACCTCCATCCACCTGGGACAGTACGACGCGGACGGGACGCTGACCCACGGTTCCCTCCTGATGATCTTCGTCACCCACGGACTGATCTCCGTCCTACTGCTCGGCTCGCTCTGGGCGAGTGGCGTTTGGAAGGAGAGTGCGCCACATCCACCGACCTGACCGCCACTAGCCCCCTGGCGCGCATCGACTCGGCCCCGCCATTTGGGGGCACTTCGACGACCCGCGACCCTTGCCCCCGAGAGGCCGACCTTGAGCAGAGCCCCGACCCGCGCCGGCGCCCGCCGGCCCGCCAGGAACCGATACCGGGTCCCCGACGTGGGGATCTTCGTCGCCTGCGTCGCGCTCCTTCTCGGACCGCCGGCAGTCGCGCAGGAACTGCCGACGGTGGCGCCGGAGGCCGTGGGCATGTCGTCGGAGCGGCTCTCAAGCCTGACCCACCTCCTGGAGGGGTACGTCGACTCCGATCGGCTGCCTGGTGCCTCCGTCATGGTCGTCCGCGACGGAAAGGTGGTCTACTCCGAGGCCGTGGGAATGCGCGACCGGGCTTCGTCCGATCCCATGGCAACGGACGACATCTTCCGCATCGCATCCCAGACGAAGGCCCTGGTCAGTGTCGGCATCATGATGTTGCAGGAGGAGGGCAAGCTGCTCATCACGGACCCCGTGTCGCGCCACCTCCCAGCCTTCGCCCACACCACCGTCGCCGTGCCTCGCGACGGCGGCGGCTACGACGTCGTGCCGTCCGACCGTCCCATCACCGTCCGCCACCTTCTCACGCATACGGCCGGCATCGGGTATGGGTCGGGGCCAGGGGGAGACCGTTGGGAGGAGGCCGGGATCACGGGCTGGTACTTCGCCCACCGCGACGAGCCCATCCAGCGCACCGTGGCGAGGATGGCCACCCTCCCCTTCCAGGCCCAGCCCGGAGAGCGGTTCGTGTATGGCTACAACACGGACATCCTGGGAGCCGTCATCGAAGTCGCCTCCGGCCAGACCCTGGACGTCTTCCTGCGCGAGCGCATCCTCGAGCCGCTGGACATGCGCGACACCCACTTCTATCTGCCGTCCGGGAAGCGCGACCGTCTCGCCACCGTCTATGGCCTCGGCGAGGGACTCCACCGGGCGCCCGACGGACCCGGCATGCAGACCCAGGGGCAGTACGTCGACGGCCCGCGGACGTCTTTCTCCGGCGGCGCCGGCCTGGTATCGACGACCCGCGATTACGCCCGCTTCCTTCAGATGCTTCTCGACGGCGGTGAGCTCAACGGCGAGCGTCTCCTCTCCCCCGTCACCGTCGACCTCATGACACAGAACCACATCGGCGACATCGGCCTGGGGCCCGGGTCCAGCTTCGGCCTCGGATTCTCCATTCGGGACGACGTCGGGGCGGCCGGTCAGCCGGGCTCGACGGGTGAGTTCGGTTGGGGGGGCGCCTATCATTCGACCTACTGGGTCGATCCGGTCGAGCGCCTGGTCGTGGTCTATCTCACGCAGGTCATTCCCGCCACCGGGCTGGACGATCACGCAAAGCTCCGTGCCCTGGTGTTCGGGGCCGTAGAGGAGTCGTTCTCGGTCGCGGCCAGGGGACGGTAGAGGCGCCCGGGCGCGCTTTTTTTCGCTTGCTCGGCCGAAAAGCCGTGTGACACCTTGGAATAGGCTTCCCCCCCGCCAAGGCGTCCCAGCCATGAAGATTCCCCGCCATCCCCGGCCTCCGGCCGAGGAAGGTGACCGGTGACCCTGCTCAAGCCCGTCGTCGCTCTCCTCCGGCTCCTCTCCACGCTCGCGTTCATCGCCGTCGGCGCCGTCCTGCTCCTCGCGCTCCTTCCCCTCTTCGAGGGTGCCGGATCGTATCCCTGGGTGGCCCGCGCCATCGGTTGGGACGCCGCCGCCATGGGATGGGTCCGCTCGGCGGTACCGACACGACTGGGACAACTGGAGCTGGCGAGACCCTTCCTCGCCCTCGCTTTCCTCCTCGTGGCGGCCGTCATCGACGCCGGGGCCAACAAACTCGCGGCCGTCACATCGCCTGGGGCCAAGCGACGTCGTGTAGCCAATCGGCTGTGGGCGAAAGCGCTCAAAAGGCCGAAGCGGCCGAGGGGCGCGTCAGTGTCGACTCCCACACCCTCGACTCAGGCGCCATCCGCCTCCGACAAGAGGAGTCGCGAGGAGCTGGTGCGCCAGATGGTGGAAGCAAAACGCGAGCTCGATGCCATGAGCAAGGACGTCGCGTTCCTCGCACTGGACGTCGTCGAGTCCACCAACATGAAGCTCGGCGAAGATCCCGCCTTCATCGAGCACGACTTTCGGGAGTTCAAGACGATGGTCGAGGCAGAGACCTTCCGGGGCCTCCTGAAGTCGGCCTGGACGCCGGATGGCGCCATGATGTGCTTCGACTCCCTGGAACGCGCCGTCCGGGCCGCCCAGAGCATGCTCCGCCAGCTACCGGTCTTCAACACGGACACCCGCATGATGGGGACTCCCTTCCGGGTGCGGTGCGGCGTCAATGCGGGACGAGTGCCCTACGATCCCGGAACGCCGATGGAGGCCATGAGCCACAACGTCATCGACGTCGCCGGTCATATGCAGAAGTACGCGGATCCGGACACGATCTACGTGGCCGCCGAGCTCATCCGGGCACGCGGAGCGAAGTGGGGGTTCGACCCGGCGGACGCCGAGGTGGACGGATACGAGGTCTTCGTCTGGCGCGGGCCCTCTGCGGATCGAAGCGGGGTGCCGGCCTAGACTCCGCCGCCTACCGCGTCCGGAACGCCTCCAGCCTCTCCCGGGCCCTCCGGGTGACGCCGGCCTCAGGCCCCACCGCCTGTTCCAAACCCGCCAGCCCGCCTTCGAGGAGTTGGCGCGCTTCCTCGGTCTGGCCCAACTGGCCCAGTGCCGCGCCGAGCATGCTCTCCACATCCGCCACGGCCGCCGGCGCGGCCTGCGCAGCGATGCGGTCCTCGAGGGCCTCCCGAAGGAGCTCGGCCCCCTCCTCGGCTCTATCCGTACGAGCGAGAAGATCGCCCAGCGACACCATGGGCGTGGTGGTGCGGAAGTGTCCCTCCGGCAGGGTCCGCCTCAGGATGGCCAGCGCCTGGCGATAGTAGCCCTCTGCCTCACCCTCATCGCCGAGGCGTTCGAGGAGGTCTCCGAGATTGAAGGCGTACCAGCCGGTGTTGTCGTGGCTATCCCCGATGCTCGCCTGCGCGATCTCCAGTACTCTGCGCCTCAGCGGCAGCGCGTCGGCCAGTCGTCCCTGCTCGACGAGCGTGTACGAGATGTTGTTGAGCGCAACAGCCACTTCGGGATGCGTCGGGCCCCGGGCGCGTTCGTGGATCGCGAGGGATCGGCGGAAATACTCTTCGGCCTGGGCGAGTTCACCCCGCCGGACGGAGAGCACCCCGAGCTCGTTGTGAGTCAGTGCCAGGCGTTCATGCGAAGACCCCACACGGGCCTCGAAGAGCTCGAGGGACCGGCGAAGCACGGAGTCCGCCTCCTCCAGTCGCCCTTGTGTGGCGAACATCCGTCCGAGTGCCGCCAGAGTGGATGCCACCTGAGTGTGTTCGGGGTCGATGCCGGACATCATCTCCAGCGAAGCGACGTACGTCGATTCCGCCGCCTCGAAGCGCTCCTGTTCCTCCAGGGCGATGGCGAGACCCTGCAGGGTATGCGCCGTCCATTGGTGGGTACCGAGGGACTCGCGACGGATCTCCAGGGATTCCCGGAACGCCTGCTCTGCCTGGTCGTACGCCGCTTGCCCGAGCAAGCTGTGCCCGTAGGCGTTGAGTGTGTTGCCCTCCACGTACGGCTCCTCGATCTCCCGCGCGAGCTCGATGGCAGCAGTCAGCACCGAATCCGCCTCCTCATACCGGCCGGTCCGTTGCAGGATATCGCCCAACTCGCCGAGGGCGTTGGCCACCTCCATCGGCGAGGCAAGATCGTTGCTCCGGTGGAGGGTCAACGACCGGTCCAGGACCGGCTCCGCCCGGTCGAAGTGCCCCAGCGCCATGTACATCTGTCCGATGACTCCGAGCATCGAGGCCTGGATCTCGGGCTGATCGGCGAGGAGCTCCGCCCGCTCCTCCGCTCGAGCCAGGAGCTCGAACGCCGTAAGCTCTCGACCCTCGACCGCATCCGGATCGTTGGCTCGGAAGAGATCCACGAGGAATCCCGAGACCTGCTGCGCCTTGGCCGTCTCGAGCTGAGCGCGGTCACGCTCGGCTTCCAGCCGGTCGGCATGTCGGACCAACGTCCCCACGTAGCCGGCCACGAGCACGGCGACGAGCCCGACGGCGGCAACGATCTCGGGACGCCGTCGGGCGAACCGCCCCAGGCGGTAGGAGATCGTGTCGGGGCGTGCCCGTACCGGCTCCTTCGCCAGGTACCGTCTCACGTCGGCTGAGAGGTCGGCCACCGAGCCGTACCGGCGCTCCGGCTCCACACGCAGCGCCTTCATGACGATGGCGTCGAGGTCCCCCCGCAGGTCCGCCCGAAGACGCTCTTCACCGGCCTCACTGGGCCGCCGCGGCCGTCCGGTGGTGATGGCCGCTTCCAACTCCGGGCCGCGACCCTCGAACGGACGACGACCGCTCAACAACTCGTAGAGCACCGCCCCCAACTGGTACACGTCCGAGGCCGTCGTCACAGGATCTCCACGTACCTGCTCAGGGCTGGCATAGGCCGGCGTCAGCGGCCGTACGCCCGTCCGCGTAAGGCCGTCCGAGGCTACGGCGTCCGAGCTGTCGAGAAGCTTGGCGATCCCGAAGTCCAGGAGCTTGGCGGCGCCGCTCTCGTCCACCAGGACGTTCGATGGCTTGAGGTCGCGGTGGACGACGAGCCGTTGATGCGCGAACTGCACGGCGTCGGCCACCTGACAGAACAGCCGGAGTCGGTCCGCCACCGATAGTGCACGAGCCTCCGCCCACTCGGTGAGGGGCTGGCCGGATACCCGCTCCATGACCAGATAGGGGCGTCCATCCTCCGTGGCCCCGCCATCGACGAGGCGCGCGATATTCGGATGCTCGAGTCCCGAGAGGATCTGACGCTCGGCCAGGAAGCGACCGACGATCTCGTCAGTGTCCAGCCCTCGCCGGAGGACCTTGATGGCGACCCTTTGCTGGAAAGCCCCGTCGTCGCGCTCGGCGTCGAAGACCGTGGCCATGCCCCCACGCCCGAGCTCACCCACCACGCGGTAGCGCCCGATGACGTCGCCCGACGAGATGCCCGTGCGTTCGTCGAGTTCCCCTTCGACCTCGAGAGCCGCCTTCACCAGGTTCGGCCCCGGGGTCTCCAACCTGGCGCCCTGGTCACTGGCCACGGCGACGAGGTGTCGAAGGCGAGCGAGGAGCTCCACATCACCTCCACAGCGCTCAACCAGGAAGCGGTCGCGCTCCGCATCGGGCACATCGAGCGCCTCGTCGAACAAGCGGTCCACTTCGACCCACCGGTCGTCGAGGCCCTCGGCCGGATTGTCCACTCGCTCATTCATGTCGCGATCCCTAGGATGCCGGGTGCCAGCACGTGGCGACGGTACAAGCCGTGACGCGGCGATCCCGAGTTAACAGTTTTCGCCCTGCACCGCGAGTCGAACCGAGGAGGGTCGTGACGGACACCGACAAGGGCGAAATCACACGCCTCGCTCGGAAGTGGAGCGAGGGTGACGAGGAGGCGTTCGATCGACTCGTGGAGCTCGTGTACGACGACCTTCGCCGAATCGCCCATCGCCACCTCGCCCGGGCCAGCGGCGACACTCTCAACACGACGGCCCTCGTCCACGAGGCCTACCTCAAGCTCGCTCACGTCGAAGGAGGTGTCTGGGACGGCCGTGCGCAGTTCCTGGCTTTCTGCTCGAAAGCCATGCGTCGCATCCTCATCGACTACGCGCGTCGGCGCTCGGCGACCAAACGGGGCGGCGGGCGCATCCAGGTCCCCCTTCGCGACGACTCCGCGGTGGTCGAAGCCGAGGTCGTCCGCATGCTCGGGATCGAGGAAGCCCTCCAACGCCTCGAGCGCCATGACCCACGAATGGGCCGGGTGGTCGAGTGCCGGTTCTTCGGAGGGATGAGCGTGGCCGATACCGCGGAGGCCCTGGGCGTCTCGGCCCGAACCGTAGAGCGGGAATGGACCCGGGCCAGGGCCTACCTACACGAGGTGTTGGAAGGGGATCAGCCCTGAGCGAACGCTGGACGCCGCCGTCTAGCCTTCCATCAAACATCTCCGCCCCGTCGCGTCGCTGACTGACTCGTCGGCCGTGAGAATGAAGCTCATACTGAACGGGACGATGGGCTCATCGTCGTTCCAGAGCATGACACTGCCGAAGGCGGAGCCCTCCAGGACGTTCCCGCCCTCGTTTCGGGTGAGGGTCACGGTGACGCCCGCTCCAGGTATCGAATCGCCGCCGGGGTCCGCCCAGCTGTTGAAGACCCCTACACCCGCCAAGACACCGGACACGAGGGCCGGGAAGCCCCCGGTCTGATCTACCGGCACCGGTGTTCCCGTATCGGTGTCGCCGAACGTCACGCCAACCGCTGCCGTCTGGCCGGTCCATGAAAGACCGACGACCTCGGTGCCCCCCTGTGTCAGCGTGAAGCCGGGAAGCCCGTCGGTTGCGGTGGACTGACTTCCGTCGACGGAGAAGCCGACGTTGCACGAGCAGCCTCCTACCTGAAGGGAAACGCTCGCCGCCATGCTCTCGTCGTCTGCCAACGTGGCCGTCACGGTGACGGTCTGGGGCATGAGGGGCGCGGTGTACTCCCCGCTCGCATCGATGGTACCGGCGTCGGCCGACCATACGATGTCGGGGTCTTGGTCCCAGGGTAGAGTGGCGTCGAAGCGAGTGGACTCACCCGGCTCGATACACGTGTCGTCTGCGGTGACGGTCAGTCCTCCGAATCGGATCACCGCACTGGCAGATCGCGGCTCCGCGCCTGCTGTGCGGGCTCCCGTCTCGCCGATGAAGTCCACCGCGACCAGGTCGGGGCTGCTCACGTCCGGCGACACGGGGGCGGAATATGTGACGGTATGGACGCCGCCGGGCCCCGGAGACAGCGTGGCCGAGCCCTGTACCGGATGCCCGTCGATGAGGTCTACCGCGGTCGGGTTGGCGGCGTTCATCACGGTCACGGTCAACGTCGTGTCCTGTCCGGGCACCAAGAAAAGCTCCGACGGCGAGATCGACAGCTCGATCTCGCCGACCTCGATGGGCAGGTGATCGGTGGCGATGCTGGTACCCCCGAACTTGCCCACCGCGGTGATGATCTCCAGGAGCGAAATGCCGGGTTCCATCGGCTCGTACTGCTCGTGGCTGGTGAGAACCACGGAGGAGCCTGTCACGATTCTCGAGTCGGTCCACTCGGTGTCGGTGACGTCGACGGGACCGTAGGTCAGCGGCGGGATATTCAGCAGCTCGTCGCCAAGGCTCACGCCCCGCCCGACGAGGGCCTCCAGCAGTCGCTCCACGACATCCTGAAACAGGTTCTCCACGATCTTCACGTCGGCCGGGAGCCCGGCCCCGGCGATCTTCATGAGGAGCTTCTCGCGCCGTGTCAGCCGACGCTGGATGGGGCGGACGTCGGGAGTGATGCGGTCGGTGATGAGACCCGTCACCACGTCTTCGAAGCTCCATCCGTTGCTCATCGCAGTCACCTCGGCGGGCGACCAATCGCCTGGCCCTGCCTGATCCTCCAGGAACTCGGCAGGGGTCAGCGTCACGTCCAGGGACGTGAACCACGAGGGAAGATTGTCCGCCACGACCTCGTCGTAGAGCTGACTGAAACCGATGAGGGACGAGATGGGCCCGGCCACGACCTTGCCGCCGACGAGTGCGGCCATGTCCAGGGCGAAGATCGCATTGTCCTGGGTGGCCGCGCTGGCGGCCCCCTGCGCCTTGTCTCTCGCCAACGTCATGCACTGGTCGAGCAGCTCGGCATCCATGTCGAGAGTGGTCACGCAGTCCAGGGCGAGCCCGGGCGTCAGTGCGAGCGCCGGTCCTCCGGCGGACGTGAAGGCAGCGCCACCCGCCGATTGCACGTCGGCCAGCTCCGCTTCCAGATCGGTCCGCAGCCCGGTCCGGGCGAGCAGGCGTTCGACGAAGTCCAGCTCCCCGGGCCCGAAGTCCGGCGATCCGCCATCGAGCAGTGAGCGGAGCGAGCTGTCAGACGACGATTCGTCGATCACGGCTTGGGCGATGGCCAGCGGCAGAAGCGCCGGCTCGAGCATCGAAGCGGGGGTCGACAGAAGCGCGTCGCGCGTCGTGCCGAACAGCGTGGCCTGCTCGTCCAGGAGTGCCTGAGCCACGTCCACCAGGGCCCTCAGTTCCCCGGGAGCCGGCGGGAGCGACTGGATGGTGAAGGTGAACGGCGGACAGCTCGAGGTTTCGTCGGAGATTCGCACGGTGACCTCACCCCCCTCCAAGGACCCGCTAGGATGCAGCGGCACCATCATGGGCAAACCGTCGGAATCCTCGTCGACGAGACCAAAGGACACTTCGGCCCCACCACCCCACGCCATCCGGGCGAAGATCGGCGGTTCGAACTGCCCGGGAACGCTTCCCAGCTCCACGACATCCAAGGGCATGCCTTCCAAGGCCGCAGGCTGAAGAGCCGAGCAAGAGGCCTCGGTAAGTGCGAGTCCAGCCGCGTCCGCCAGGCACTCCACTTCGAACGCCACGCTCGCTCCTTCACCCTCGGACACGGTCACCGACTGCGTCGCATCGCCGATGAGCGCACAGTTCGCCGCGATGCCGGTGAGCGTCACCTCGTAGGTCCCCGCCTCCAGGCCTTCCACCGTGGCCGAACCCGAAACGGCGATCGCGGTCTCGGACCGGCCGACGCGAATGGTGTAGCCGTCGGCGTCCAGATCGTCACCCGTCGTCGTGACCGCAACCATGACGGACGCGGTCACCGCGGGCGGGATGGGATCCCCGCCACAGGCCGAGTGCAGTAGCCCGGCGAGGAGCACGAGGACGAGGTGGATTCGTCGGAGAGGATTCCCAATCATGGCGCGCGGTTCGGTCGAGGAGTGGATCGGGTTCGAGACCCTGCACCCCCTAGAACGTCATTGCGCCTGAAAACCCGTCATCGAGTCGACCGCTAGCGCGCGCCTCCCAGTGTGAACGTCCACACCGTGGGCGCGTCCACCTCCGGCCGATCTCCTGTCACCGCTCGACCTCCCAGGATGGCGACGTACTGGACTCCATCGATGGCGTAGGAGACTGGCGAGGCGGTTCCTCGCCCCACCACGGCCGACCACAGCTCGACACCGGTCCAGGCATCGTAGGCGACGAGGCGATCGCCGGTACCGAAGAAGACCAGACCACCCCCGGTAGACAGGGTGCCTCCGTTCTCCCCCTGGGTCGGCACCCGCCAGACCTCCCGCCGCTCAACCGGATCCCACGCTACGAGCATGGTCGTCGGCCCCTGAACCTCGGGACGCGCCGGTCGGTCGCCTCCGCGGAAGATGGTCCCCGTGTTCCACTGACCCTTCTGGTACTCCAGGGTCTCGGTCATGGCGTAGTAGAAGTTGTTGTTCTTCGCCGGCAGGTAGACGAAGCCGGTCTCCCGGTTCCACGACATGGGCGGCCAGTTGTGCGCGCCGGTGGGGCCCGGCGACAGGTATGCCCCCGTGTCGGTGCCCGAGACCCCGTAGCGAGCCTGAGGCGTCTCGGCCGGTCGACCACTCTCGTCGATGTGCGTCGCCCAGGTCACGTCGTCAGCGAAGGCCTGACCCGAAATGAACTCTCCGGTGACGCGATCCACGACGTAGAAGAAGCCGTTCTTCGGCGCCTGCACGATGACCTTCCGCTCCTGGCCTCCGATCTCGAGGTCGAGGAGCATGAGAGGCTGCGTGGCCGTGTAGTCCCAGTCGTCCCCGGGTGTCGTCTGGTAGTGCCACCGATACTCCCCGGTCTCACCGTCCAGGGCCATGATGGACGACAGGTAGAGGTTGTCACCGCCGCCGGGGCTGCGGTGGTCCCGACTCCAGGGCGAACCGTTGCCGGTGCCGATGTAGAGCAGGTCCAACTCCCCGTCGTACGCCATGGCGTCCCAGACGGTGCCGCCGGCACCGATCTTCCACCACTCGCCGGTCCAGGTCTCCGCCGCTCGCCGCATGGCCTCGCTCTCGAAGCCGTCGGCGGGATTGCCCGGGACCGTGTACGTCCGCCACAGCTCCTCGCCGTCATCCACCGAGTACGCCGTCACGTAGCCACGGACGCCGTATTCGGCCCCGGCGTTGCCGATGACCACCCGGTCGCCGAACACACGAGGCGCTCCGGTGATGCTGTAGTCCTGTCCCGCCGGCGTCGTCTGGACGGCCCACTCCACGTGACCGTTCTCACGGTTCAGCGCGACGAGTCGGCCATCCAGGAGGCCAACGAAGACCTTGTCGCCATGCATGGCCAGTCCGCGGTTCACGTCTCCGCAGCACGCCGACGGTCCGCCCTGCTCCTCGTCGGGGATTCCCGGGTCCCAGTACCAGAGCTCCTCACCCGTCCGGGCATCCAGGGCGAACACCGTGCTCATGGGGCCGCTGGCGTACATGACACCTTCGGCCACCAAGGGCGTCGCCTCCAGGCGGGCTCCACGACGCGGGATGTCGTAGGTCCAGGCCACCGTCAGGGCGCCGACGTTCTCCCGGTCCACCTGGTCGAGAGGGCTGTACCGCTGCTCAGCCAGATCGCGACCGTGAGAACGCCAGTCGGCGTCCGCCACCGGCTCGACCGCCAGGGCGACTCCATCCGACGCCCCGGTCTGGGCAGCGAGGCCCGGAGCGGCTCCCGGCACCACGGTCCCCAGTACGAGTGTCACGCCTACGACAACGGCTCTCTGCGCACGGCTCATCCGACCGACCTCCTCATAGTGGAGAGGAGATCATAAGGGGTGGGACGAGCGGATGCCCAGGGCACTCCGCTTGCCGGCCCACAACGGCTATTTTGCTATCTCTTCCAACGCATCCCTCCGACGTATTCCCATCATGCGAATCGACGCGAGCCCTATTGGTCGACGGGCGCTCCTGGTCCTGTCCCTCCTCGCCCTCGGCGGCATCACTCCCGGCCATGCGGAGGCGCAACTCACCTTCGAGATGGCCGAGACCGCCATGGAGGCCGCAGAGGCCGAGGCCCGAGCCAACGGCTGGAACCTCACCATTCTCATCACCGACGCCGAGGGCGTGCCGGTCTACCTCCGCCGCATGGACGGCGCGTCGCACCGGACCCATGAGATCGCATCGATGAAGACGTTCACGGTGCTCACCATCCGGGGGCCGTCCGGCGACTACGGACGCGGTCTCTCCGCAGGCACCATGGACACCATCCCCGGCGCCATCGGCTTCGACGGAGGCCTTCCCATCATCGTGGACGGGGAGATCATCGGGGCCATGGCGGCCAGCGGAGCCCGCGGCACCGAAGACGCACAGGTGGTGCGGGCAGGCCTGGCGGCCATGGGAGCGGACCCGGTGGGCTGATCGCCACTCCAGGACGTTCCGGCCCCGAGTTCGACCCCCCGCACACATAGGACACGCAGACAGATGAACACCCCGGCGGCGACCCGGATCGTCGGAGGATCCGTGTCCATCACGCGACTGCACGATGTCGCGTACGCCATCGACCTGGAAGCGGTGGGACCCGCCCTGGGCGTTCGACCTACTCGACTCCGCCTGGCCCGGGCACGGCACCGGTCCGTCGCCTACTCCGAGCCGCCCATCGACATCGACCTCGGCTCGGCGCGTCTCCCCCTGGGTGGTCGCGACATCGACGTCACCGTCCGCGCCCGAGTGTTCGACTTCGGCGCCATCCGTCTCGCCTACAGCATGGATGTAGGTGACGGCGACTTCGACATCCTCGTCGCCCGGGTGAATGAACTGGAGGTTGCCTTTCAGGAAGACGAGCCATGGCGGAGCGGAATCGAGGACCTCGTAAAGGCTCTTCGCCCGGTCATGACCAAGCCATCCTCGTCGGGCATCGAGATCGACCACACGTTCGTGAGTGTGCGGGGTTTCCTACCCCGGCTCACCTCCGAGGAGATCCTCGAGCACGTCGATCTCGTTCCCCTCATCACCGGTGAGCACGAGGCACTCTCGAAGAAGGCCCGCGCCGATGTCATCGGGCGGTCGCTGACCTACTACGAAGACGACCTCGTCGTCATCGGGGCCACCCGCTCCTTCATCGTCGAACCCGAAGGCGAACCCGATGTGGCCGACGTGCTGGGCATGGTCCACGCTCAGCTCCTCGAGCTGAGGTACTACGACCAGCTGCTCGCGACGGAGCTCACCGCCCTTCACGACCGCATCGACCGGACCCGCCTGGGGATGGGCCCGCTGGCCCGGCGGCGATACGCCGCTCTCGCGCGCTCGCTCTACGCCCTCCACGCCGAGATCGCTTCGGTGTCGGAGCGGATCGACAACGCTCTCGTGGTGACGGACGATGTGTACCTGGCCCGGGTCTACGACTCCGCCCTTGAACAGCACCGCGTTCCGTCGTGGAGCGCCGGCGTCCACCGAAGTCTCGAGTTGGTTCGTGAAGCGTACACCGCGCTCAAGGACGAGGCGACGTCGGCTCGCGCCGAGTACCTGGAGATCGCAATCGTGCTGCTCATCCTCATCGACATCGTGCTCGTGCTCATGGGGAAGATGTAAGCGGCGCCACCGCACCAAACAGCCCGGCCGTGGGTAGATTCAGGTTCGGCAACACACGGGACCGAACCACCGAGGTCAGCAATCCATGGCGGCGAAGAAGCGCGGCGGACATCAACCCCAGATCAAGGGCTTCCGGCCCGGAAAGGCACCTGCCCATCTGAAGAAGAAGCGGGCGAAAGCCCAGCTCGGGAAGGACGCCTCCTGGGCAGAGAAGCAGACGGTGGAGGCCGTTGCCGGTCGGACGCCGGAAGAGGTCCAGAAGATGGTCCAGCGGTGGACCGTCGGGTTGTCCGTCGGCGGAGCTCTGCTCGCCGTCGGCGGCTTCTTTCTCTACGGCTGGTCCACGGTTGCAGGAATCGTGGTGCACGTGCTTGCCGCCGGCGTCTTCTTTCTCGGCTACCGGATCCGCAAACAGGGTGCGGCGCTGGCGGAGATGGCGGGCTCCCTGTAGGGCGCGCCGTCCCGTGCCCCGTGCACGAGAAAGGGGGTGGCCGGAACAGTCCGACCACCCCCCGTCGCGCGGCTGGATGAGCGTCAGTCGTAGAGTGGCCCCTGGTAGGTCACGCGGTACCGAATGGCGAAGCGATGGCAGGCCAGTGGTCCGCTGCTCCAGCGCGAGGTTCCGAACGTCCCGGTATTCATGGTCCCGGTGAACGTAATCCCCGGGTTCCACGAGAAGTGGGTGGGGTAGATCGTCCACACGTCGCCGTACAGGCGAACCGAGTCGCGGCCGTCGAAATGCAGCCTGACTTCCGCAGGAGCGGAGTTGTACTGCTGCGCACCGCCCCCCGCCGTCAGGGCACCCCCGCCCAGGTTGTCGACCAGCGTGTTCACCGCCGAGGCATCCTCCACGTAGAACTTCGACGATGCCAGGACCTGAGCCGGCCACGGCGCGCACAGGACGTTCGCACGCTCGACCCACCGGACGTCTACCATCTCCACCAGGTAGATGGCGCCCGTGGGCTCGGGCTCGGAGCACTGAGTCAGCGTATACTCGGTCGTCTCACTGACTTGCGCGAGCACGTTGTCGGCCAGGTTGCGCACCGTGTAGGAGATGGGACGCGCGGTCGTGAGATCGGCCTGCTCGTCGAAGTACGAGGCGAAGTCACCGGACCGGATCACGGCCGCGGCCTGGGCCGCGTCTCCACCGATGGCGACCAGATTGATCTCGGATGTCGCGAGCAGGGCCTTCTGGTCGGTCGAGAGCTCACCGCCCACCGTACCGGCGCTGATGGACAGAGCGGCTTTGATGTCCGCCTCGGTCGCCTCGGCCGTCATCGAGAAGACGACCGTCTGACCGTATACGATGCTCGACACGTAGACCGGTAGATTGTCGGGACCGATCCTCCCCAAGTCGACCTGGGCCTGCAGCAGCTCCTCTGTGAGTTCGTCGCTGAAGACATCGCCGGGTGACTGCGGCAGCACCATGGACACCGTGAACATCTGGTGCGTGTAGACCGCCATCACGGTCGATTTGTCCGCCCGGACGGAGGCCTCGAGACTGGCCTGGATGGTGGCGCCGGAATAGGACGCTGAGAAGCCCGCCTTCATCGACGCCTGGGCGAGCGAGTGATAGTCCACCTGGTTGTAGAAGATCTTGCTGCCCGCCGTGTGCCCGGCATTCGAGGCGGTTTCGACGAGGTCGCCGATGGCCTCGCCAACAGACGCCAGGTCCGGGTCGATGACCGTCCTGGTGTTGTCGCCAGAGAGTATGTCGAGTGAGAGAGTCACCGGCGCCCGCTGCCGGATCGGGAGTTCGGCGAGGCTCCCGATCCCTCCCACATAGCCATCGCCCTGAAGCAGCGATCCGGGCCACAGGATCTCCACGTCGGGATTGAGCGTGACGATCTTCTCGGGGGTCTTGGTGATGGAGTGTGGCGTTTCGGTGCAGGTGTAGTTCAGCCCGTTCACCATCTCTTCCCGGGTGGACGGCGACGTGCCGGGTACGGGCCCCTCGAAGTCGGCGAGCATTGGCGCGAACGCCTGCCAACTCGGAAGCGCGGTCATGTACGCATCCATGTCGGCAGGCGGCGACTCGGGCACCGGGGTGGAGGGTGCGGTGGGCACCGACGTCTCTCCACACGCCACGAGGAGGAGTGAGAGCAGTAGCCCACCAGGCAGTGGTGAGAGGGTCGTCATTCGCCTGAGCGCCGAAAGTGGGTGGAACCGATTCATCGGTGCCTCCTCGGAAAGCGTCCGGCCAGTCGCCGCGTCGTCCGCAGGTGTGGCCGTCCAGTTGCTCGCGGGCCCGCGACTGTTCGCGTGACCCGTTCACCCTGGAAACGACATTCCCACCTTCGTTTTCAATTCCCGCGCGTCTGCCACTCGTGCGCCCGCTCCGTTTCCCCGAGGCCCGCGAGGATTTCGGCGACCTCGCTCGCGAACGCCGCGACCCTGAGATGCTCGGGCGGAAACGTGATCAAGAGCCCCTCCCATGCCGAGTCCACCGCCCCGAGTCCTTCCCCGGTGCCACCCGACATCAGTAGCGCCTGTCCCAGGTAGCCCCGCGCCATGGATGTTCGCCACGCATCGACGCCCAACTGAGTCTCGTAGATCTGCAACGCCCGGCGGAAATGACCCTCCGCTTCCCGGTCACGACCCGTGCCCTGCAGCGCCCTTCCGAGAGCCGTCTCGGCGTGTCCTCTCCGAGGGTGATCGGCCGGGAGAATGGCCGCGGCGCGGGCGACGGCGCCCCTTGCCATCGCCTCCGCGTCCTCGAATCTCCGGGCCGCGCCGAGGGCCGTCGCGAGGTTGGTCATGGACGTCACGACCACGGTGCTCGTGTCTCCCTGCGCACGGACGCGCAACTCGAGCGCCTCGCGATGGATCGGGATGGCTTCCTCCGGGCGACCGGTGTCGACCAGGATGGTTCCCAGACTGTTCAGCGTGTAGCTCAGAAGCCAAACCCTGTCTCCCGACAGCACGGCGCGGTCGACGGCGACCGCCTCCCGGACCAGGGGCTCCGCCAGGTCCGATCTGCCCAGGTCGGCCCACGTGTTCCCGAGGTTCAGAAGCGCGGCGCCGTACTCCTCGTGACGGGTGCCGAGCGTCGCCCTACGGATCTCGAGAATCCGCTCGGCGTTGACCCGTGAAGCCTCCAGTTCGCCCTGCTGCCAATGGATCTCGCCCAGGCGAATGTGCGTCTGCAGCACCCGATCGTCGGTCTCGGGATACAGGTCCGATTGAATCTCGAGAGCGCGTTGGAACACCGTTTCGGCGTCATCGAGTTCGCCGAGTGACAGATAGCTCTCGCCGATGGTGAAGAGCAACGCGGCGGCCACCTCCGTCTCGCCGGAGAGCCCAGCATCCCGTTCGAGTCGAGATGCCGCACTGTCGAGCACCTCCCGGACCGTCACCACTTCACCGCGCGATCGATCGGGTTCGATGGAACTGAGCATGCCAGTCAAGAAGGCGTTGATCGTGTCGGCGCGGGCGGCGTTCGCTGCAGCCTCCTGCTGAGCGACCGTCGCCCTCAATAGTCCCGACCACGCTACGACCGACCCGATAATCAACGCAGCGAGGACGGCGGCGATCGCGCTCACGCCAACCCAGTTCCGCTGGGCGAAACGCACGGCTCGATAGGTGACGCTATCGCGCCGGGCCGACACAGGCTCCCGGGCCAGGTGCCTCCGCAGATCGTCGGCGAGCTCGCCGACGGTACCGTACCGGCGCTCCGGCTCCTTGCGAAGCGCGGCGAGAACGATGGTGTCGAGGTCCCCCTCGAGGAGGCGCCGCAGCTTGGCCGGATCCGAGGCGCGAGCGGCGGCCAACTCCACTCCCCGAGGGTGCGTATCAATGACCGCGGTGGCCGGCGGTTCCGGTGTAGCCTCGAGCACCGCGCGCTCACGGCTCGGGGCATCGTCGGCTACCGCGAGGAACGGCCACCGCCCGGTAAGTAGCTCGTAGAGCAGAACTCCGAGCGAATAGACGTCCGTCCCCAGCGTTACCGGCTCACCACGAAGCTGCTCCGGGCTGGCGTACTCGGGTGTCAGCATCCGTCGTCCCGTCCGGGTCATCCCACCCTCGGCCGAGGCGTCGAGCAGCTTCGCAATGCCGAAGTCGATGAGGCGAGGGGAGCCGTCTTCCGCGATGAGGATGTTGGACGGCTTCAAGTCGCGATGGACGACCAGGTTGCGGTGGGCGTACTGCACCGCGTCGCAGATCTTCAGGAAGAGCCGCAGGCGAGACGGCACATCGAGCCGGCGTTCGTCGGCCCACACGTCGATGGGCTGGCCGTGGACGAACTCCATGACGACGTAGGGTGAGCCGTCGTCCAGCGTTCCCCCGTCGAGCATCCGGGCGATATAGGGATGTTCGAGATTGGCCAGGATCTGCCGCTCGGACAGGAAACGTGCTCGCGTCTCGGCGCTGTCCGAGCCCCAGCGAATCACCTTGATGGCCACTTCCTTCTCGAACTCCGCGTCGGCCCTCACGGCACGATAGACGGTACCCATGCCGCCCGCGCCGATGAGCTCCTCCACGACATAGGGGCCGATCTCTCGACCAGCCACCGGTGCTTCGCGATCCGACAGTACGGTCTCGGCGGCCCCCGCCACCGCGCGGCGTAGGACCTCTTCGGCACCCCCGTCCGCCTCGAGTAGCGAGAGGACCTCGTTCAACAGGTCGCCATCGGCTCCGCACTCGCGCACCAAGTAGGTTCGGCGCTCATCTTCGGGGAGGTCGCTCGCCGCGAAGAACAGGGCGTCGCGGCGTTCCCGGTCGGTCATGTCGTCATCTCGCGATGAAGCCACGCGGTGGACAGCTTCAGGTCGCGGTGAACGGTCCCCACGGAGACCTCGAGCACTGCCGCGATCTCCTCCAGTGTCAGACCACCGAAGAAATGAAGTTCGACGGCGCGGGCCCTCCGCGGGGACTCACCGTGGAGACGCTGCAATGCGTCGTCGAGGGCGAGCACGTCGAGGAGCCTCCCTCCAGGGTCGCCTCCGGACAGCCTCTCGGCATCCAGCGTAACACGATGTCGGTCGCCGCCCCGCTTGGCTCGCTTCTTCCCTCGAGCGTGATCGATGAGGATTCGGCGCATGACGGTCGCCGCGACACCGAGAAAGTGCGCTCGGTCGGAGACCTTCGATTTGGAGCCCGCCAGGCGCAAGTATGCCTCGTGCACCAACGCCGTCGGTTGGAGCGTGTGCGCGGCGGGCTGTCCCCTCATCTCCCGGCTGGCCAACCCCCTGAGCTCGTCGTACAGGAGCTCCAGTAGGTCCTCGAAGGCCGCGTCGCTCCCGGCACGCCACTCCTGCAGCAGGACTGTCGCCGTCCGTTCCATGGGTGCCGGAGGTTGGAGGGGGCGACCCAGACCATCGGAGGGCCGCGCTTCACAATAGGGTACGCCCCGCTGGTTGGCGACGAGACGGTGCCGAGGTGCTGCCACGCCCGGTCGTCGGCCGGCCCTGGACGAGGAACTCGGGGCGGCCCCCTGCAGGCTCAGTCCCTCACCAGCTCCTTGAGAATCTGCCCCACGCGGTCGTTCCGGATCATCCCACCGAAGCGCTCCGATCCCGGCCCGGCGGCGAAGAGCGGCACCATCACACCGGTGTGGCTGCTCGTTGCGTAGGTCATGATGGGTTCCCGGTCGTTTTCGTACGTCAGCGTGATCCCGCCGGTCTCGTGGTCCGAGGTCACCACCACCAACGTCTCCGGGTTTCGTGACTGGTAGGCGAGCACCTGATCGACGACTCGAGCGAAGTCGAGCATCTCACGTGTGACCACAGCCTCGCTCGAGTTGCGGTGGGACTGGGTATCCGACTCCTCGTTCTCGATCATCAAGAAAAAGCCATCGGGATCTCGACCGAGTATGCTCAGGGCTTGCGAAGTCATCACGGAGAGGGCGTCCCCGCGTTCGGCCACGATCCCCATGTCACCCTCGGCGAAGAGCCCCAGAAGGTTCGACACCGTGTCCGTGTCTACCTGGCGCAAGGTCTCGATGCCCTCCACGTAGGAGTACTCGGCACGCAGATCGCGGAGGAGATCACGGCCGTCGGCTTGTGCGCTCGGTCGGAAGGCCGCGCGGCCCCCGCCGAGAAGCACGGTGACTCCAGCCGTGCCCATCTGGCGAGCGATATCCCCGGACTCGCCCCGATTCGTGTTGTGCGCGGCAAAGGCCGCCGGAGTGGCGTCGACGATGGCGGTGGTGGTGATGAGGCCGGTGCTCTTTCCTCGCGACATGGCCTCCTCGAGCACGGTCTGCACGGGTCGGCCGTCGGCGTCGACGCCGACGTACCCCATTCGGGAACGCCGGCCCGTGGCGTATGCGGTGGCCGTAGGCGCGCTGCCGGAGACGGTGTGATCCGCACCCCGGGTGTCGACGAGCCCAACCGTGCCCATGCGCTGAACCGCCAACGCCGGGTCCGCGTTGAGGGCCAGTGTCCAGTGGGCGAGTCCGGCCCCGTCGGCCATGAGCATGACGATGCTCGTGGGGCGCTCGGACACGACAGGGGCGCAACCCGACAGGCAAGCGATGACGAAGGCGGAGAGGAAGAGGAAGCGCATGGTAGCGTTCGGGGAAGGTGTGAGCCCAGGAGACACTATCGTCGCCGTTCCGCCATGGGACAACGATGGGCCGACGAAGGGAGGCACGACGCCGCCACCGTCGAGCGTCGCGGGTGCGACGAGTCGCTCTCCGGTTGTCATTCCACGTCCCGTCGCCCACTCTGAGGGGCCCACGCCGTGGCCCGCGGCGCTGCACCACGGATGCCACGACGAAGCCCCCTTCTCCCGCACCCACGTGGCCCATGTCCAAGATCGACGACGCCCTGCGCACGCAGATCGACAACCTCCAGGCCCGCAGCGGTATGACGCTCGAGGAGCTCTACGGCATCCTTCAGTCGAGCGGCTTGGAGAAACACGGACAGATGAGGGACCTCCTGAAGTCCGACCTGGGCATGGGCCACGGGGACGCCAATACCGTGGTCACGCTCTTTCGACAACAAGCCGCCGACGAGTCGACGGCCGATCCTCTGGACGCCATCTACATCGGACCGAAGGCCGACCTCCGCCCCATCCACGACGCGGTGATGAAAGAAGTCGACCACTTCGGAGGGTTCGAGAAGGCACCCAAGAAGGCGTACGTCAGCCTCCGAAGGAAGAAGCAGTTCGCCACCGTCGGCCCTGCGACGAAGACCCAGGTCGAGATCGGATTGAACGCCAAGCAGCTCCGGGGGTCCGACCGCCTGAAGGAGCAGAAGCCCGGCGGTATGTGCCAGTACAAGGTGCGCCTGTCAGACCCCGGCGAAGTCGACGCCGAGCTGGTCGCGTGGCTGAAGGCAGCCTATGAAGCGGCGGGGTAGTCCGAGTTCTGGATCTCCAACGAACACGCCCGAACACCAAGGTGCACCATCATGACCAACGACGGCTCAAAAGCCGGCGACATCCTTCGCTATTCCTTCCTCCGGGTCTTCGCCAACGACGCGACCATCGACCAGGATGAGTTGGACTTCATGCAACGCCTGGCCCTTGAAGACGGGGCGGTCGACGAAGCCGAACGGAAGATTCTGGCGAGGATCTTCGGTCGGGTGACGGAGGACACCGTCGCGCCCGAGGTCTGGGCCGACATCGTCGCATTCAGGCAGCGCCACGGGATCGACTGAGGTCGGAAGCGTTCCGCGTAGCGGTCCGACATCGGCGTGGCGGGTTCCCCGGTAGTTCCCCGTTCTACGTGATAGAGGCGACACGAATCGGTCGCCCTAGTCACGTCGAGACTTCAGGGAGAACACCATGCGTCGCATCCTGGCCCTAGCCGCCGTCCTTTCACTCTCCACACTCGTCCTGGCCGCATGCGGTGTAACCGAACCCGGTCAGCCGGACGTCGCGAGCGTCTCGGTCCAGGGGCCGACGGCGAACATCGGTATCGGGGCATCGCTCCAGCTCTCCGCAACGGTGAACCCGTCGGGAGCCAACACCGCCGTCACGTGGTCCAGCGCCGACGAGACCCGCGTGACGGTAAGCGCCACGGGCCTGGCCACGGCCGCCCTCCTCCCCATCACCTCGACCACGGTGACGATCACCGCCACCAGCGTCGAGGACCCGACGATCAGTGGGAGCATCGAGCTGACCATCGTCTGTGGGCCGCTGGCCGCCGCCGCCGTATCCAACGGTGGAACCCTGCCCGAAGACACCTGCTACTCCGTTGAGAACCCACTGTCCGTCAGTGACGGGACGCTTGTCGTAGAGCCCGGGGTCGAGATCAGCTTCGGGCCGTCCGGATCGCTCTCCATCGGAAGCAACGGTCGCCTCAACGCGATGGGCACCTCAGCCAAGGGAATCGTGTTCACCAGCACCGATCCCTCCGGTAGCTGGCGAGGCGTCCGGTTCGACGGCAGCCGAAGCGCCGACAACGTCCTGCACTACGTGACCATCGAAAACGCCGGCTCGAGTGGATGGAGCGGTGCCACGCAATCGGCCACGGCCCTGCTTCTCGAGGGCAACAGCCTGGTTGACATCCAGAACAGCATCATCCGCGGGAGCGCCAGCCGCGGCATCACGCTCTACCAGGACGCGGAGATGACGTTCGTCGCCAACACGCTCGAAGACAACGACGTCCCGGCGTGGCTGCACCCCAACACGGTCCACTTCCTGGATACGGGCTCGACCTACGACGGAAACGCCGACGACGTCATCCGAGTGGGCTTCGGCAACGCCGACCGCGTGTCCACGCCTCAGACCTGGCCTGCCGTGGGCGTCCCTCTCGAGTTGCAGGATCGGATGTTCATCGAGGCACCCCTGACGCTGGACCCCGGCATCCGGCTCGAAGCCCTGTCAGGCGTGGATCTCTACGTACGAAACGATGGCACGCTGACCGCCGAAGGGACGCCAACCGACCCCATCGTCTTCAGCAGCGCGGAAGACCTTCGGGGAGCGTGGAAGGGCCTCCAGATCCAGACGCAGTCGACAGACAACGTCTTCTCGAACGTGATCTTCGAGAATGGGGGATCCGACGCGTGGACGGGAGGCGGTGACTCCCGTGCCACGGTCTACCTCGACGCCGGAAGTTCGGCGGTGTTCCAGAATTCGACCTTCCGGGGGAGCGATCACTACGCGCTGTGGGTTCCCGCCGGCGGCGACATCACCGGCTTCGACGCCAACACGTTCAGCGACAACGCCCGGACGATCATCGTCCATCCGAATCGGGCGGGTGCGATCAGCGCGAACACGGTGTTCACTGCCAACGACGAGCAGTTCGTTCGGGTGACCTTCGGCAACAACGACGCGGTGGAAACGAGTCAGTCCTGGGATGCCCTCACGGTCCCATGGCGCGTCATGGACCGCACGTTCGTGCAGGCCCCCCTGACCATCGACGCGGGAGCGGTGGTGGAGTTCGCTCAGAACGCACACCTGATCGTGAACGAGCAGGGCACCCTGAGCGCCGTGGGTACGGCACAGGACGGCATCGTCTTCCGCGGCGCCGAGGACCTCTCGGCGTACTGGAAGGGCATCGAGTTCGGCACCCTCTCGGCCGCCAACCGCCTGGAGTACGCAGATCTGAGCAACGCCGGTTCGGACGGCTGGTTCGGTGGGTCCGACAACGTCGGCACCCTGTACGTCAACGCCGACGGATCTGCGGCCTTGGACAACGTCACGTTCGCCAGCACGGGTGGGTATGCCGCGGTCATCGCATACCAGGGCATCCTCTCCTGCACCAACACCGACGACGGCGGCTTCCAGTACTACGTATACGAGCCCGGCAACGATCGGGCACAGCCCACCTGCCCGTCGTGAGGCCGCGGGCCGAACGGGCCATGACCTCGGCCTGCCTGGCGATGTAGCAGCTGTGACCGTTGAAACGACCACTCGGAACCCACATCTTGCGACAGCTTATACGCGCCCCCCCCCCGGGATGAGTGAGACGTTCTCGTGAAGATCACGTCGGAAGTCAGAGCCGCTGCCCTCGAGTGGGCCGAGCGGCGGTGTGAGTGTACCGGCGGCAATTGCCGACATCACCTCGCGGGGTCCCGGTGCAAACACGGGCTGCGCGGAGACGCGTGGAAGGTCTACTGGCGCTCGGAAAAGGCAGGGGCCACCCGAGAGAACATCGACGCGTGGTGCCTCGAGTGCTTCGACAACAACTTCGAGGTACCGCGCGAATCGGTGGCTCTCCTCGCCGTCGACCTCGCGGGATATCCGGCCCTCCTGGAGGAGAACCGCCGACAAGCCATCACACTGAAGTCCACCCTTCGGGACATCGCGGAGCGCATCGCCAACTCCCACAAGGGGCGACTCGTCTTCGACCGGATCGACGACGACATCCTCATGGAGTTCCCCAAGGGGCGCCACGCTGTCCAGGCCGCACAGACCCTGCAGCCCGCGTTCCGGGAGCTGGTCGAGCGGCTCAAGCTCCCCGTGCCCCCCATCCGTGGCGGGATCCACTACGGGGAGGTCACGCGGTGGCGCAATGGGATTCTCGTCGGCGAAGCGGTGGAGGTCATGGCCGAGGTGGTCGGCGCTGCCAGCGGAGGTCAGATCATGGTGTCCGAACCGGCCGTCCCCATGATCCGCCTCGGACTCGACGTACAGCCCGCAGACGAGGCCACCGTCGCCGAGACTCCGTCCGTGCCGGGGCTCTGGGCGATTCAGTTCTAGTCCGAGCATCTGACCGCCCACGCTGGCCCGGGCCGGGGAGATCCCTCATTCTTCCGTCGAGGCGTCGGATGCCCGCGTCCTCCTCCGAGGATTCCGCGCCCGTCCCCACCACACCGGTCGCCAGTGAGCAGAGCCTTCCTTCCGCACCCAGCCACCCTCCTCCTCGCCGTCGTCGGATTGCTGCTCTCCGCAGAAGCAGTCCGCGGCCAGGACCGCTTCGGCGCCGCTGCCACCGTGACACCCGACGGAGACGTGGTGGTGCTGAAGCCCGGTTCGGCGGTGGGACTGGCCACGGCGGTCGTCTTCCGAGGGTCCAGCGATGGCACGTGGACTCGCGTAGCCGCCCTCCCCAAACTGCCGGGCGGGTTCCCGGGTGAGGGGCTCGGCGAGGCACTGACGTCGGGCGGGAGTTTGGTGCTTCTGGCGAGTGGGGACCCGAACGGACGCGAAGCGGGGCACCTGTATCGGCGCGCCGGTGACCGATGGGTGCCCCGGACGCGCCTGCCCATGGACCCGACGACCGACCATGAGGCAGGCGGGCTTCCCCCTGGGGGTCTCGACATGCGTACGCTCATGGCGATCATGGGGCCACCCCCGCGGGCGGTCGCCCTCTCGCAGGATGGGGACCTCCTGGCCGTAGCCGGCGGCACTCTTCCTCCGGGTACCGTGCACGTCCTTCGCGCCGACGGCGACTCGTGGGCACTCGAGGCCTCCCTGGAGGTGGACCCCGATGGACGTGGACCCATCAACTCGGTGGCCATCGATGAGCATCTCCTCGTCGTCGGCTCACCCAGGCAGGGCCCCGGGGGCGCCGTGCACATCTTCGAGGCCACCAGCGGCGAGTGGTCGCGGGTGGCGAGGGTGGCCGCCGACTCCAGCGAGGCCGCAGGGCTACTCGGCTCCGTCGTGGCGCTCTCCGATTCGGGCCGAGAGGTCTTCGCATCGGCCCCGGGACGAGACCGGGTCGTACGGCTGACGAGTGGAACGAACGGAGTATGGACACGCACCCAGGTGCTCGCGCCTCCAGTCGATACCGGTGACCCCACGGCCTTCGGCGCGGCCCTCGCCACCTCCGGCGACCGTCTCCTCGTCGGCGCTCCCGGAAGCGACGGCGGGCGCGGGCGCGCCTACGTGTTCCGGGGTGGAGGGTCGCAGTGGGCGCTCGACAGAACCCTTACGCCTGACGATCTCGACCGCGCCACCTTCGGTAGCGCCGTTGCTCTCCGCGGCTCCGTGGCGGTGGTCGGAGCTCCGAACGCCTGGGGGGCCGATGGGCGCGCAGCCGTCCTCGATCTCGACGGTGGAAGCGATCCCGTGTGGCTCCAGGCCGGGGAGTCCCTGCGTACGGTGGCGGGCGCCGAGCCCGTTTCATGCGCCGAGGGCGAGGCTGCCGGCTTTTCCTGCGAAGGCGTCGACCTGGTCTCGTTCCTCCCGCTTTCGGCTCTCGGCGCTGATCCCGGCGAACGGGTAAGTGACATCTGGGGTTGGTCCGACCCGGAAACCGGCCGGGAGTACGTCCTCGTCGGTCGCACCGCGGGACTGGCTTTCGTGGATATCACCGAGCCCGGCGTCCCACGCCTCGTTGGACTCATGCCCGCGAATCCATCCGGCGCCAGGGACATCAAGGTCTACCGTGACCACGCCTTCATGACCGGCGACGGAGCCGGGGATCACGGCCTGCTGATCTTCGATCTCTCCCGGCTCCGCGGCGTGGTGGGAGCACCCGCGACGTTCGAGCCGGACGCTCGCTACGACGAGGTGGCCAGCGTCCACAACCTCGTCATCGACACCGAGTCCGGTTTCGCCTACACCGTCGGCACCAACACCGGAGGCCAGTCGTGTGGGGGCGGACTTCACATGATCGACATCCGCGACCCCCTCCAGCCGTCGTTCGCCGGCTGCTACACCGACACCGAGGGGCTCATCTGGACCGGCCGGACCCACGACGCCCAGTGCACCGTCTACCGGGGACCGGACGACAACTACCAGGGACGTCAGATCTGCTTCGCGGCAAACGAGACCGCCATGCGGATCGTCGACGTCACGGACAAGTCTGCTCCCCAGCCAATCTCCACGGCCAGTCACCCCGGCACGGCCTATGTCCACCAGGGCTGGCTCACCGAGGATCACCGGTACCTCTACGTGAACGACGAACTCGACGAGATCGTCGGAACCACGGACAGGACCCGAACGCTCATCTATGACGTCTCCGAGCTCGATGACCCCATCCTCGTGACCACCCATCTCGGACCCGATGCCGCCACCGACCACAACCTCTACATCGCGGGTAACCGCGCCTACCTGGCCAACTACCAGGCAGGCTTCCGCGTGCTGGACATCACCGACCCCGAGAGTCCCCGGGAGATCGGTTGGTTCGACACCACGCCGTACGGGGAGAACCCACCGGGGTTCGGAGGTGGGGCGTGGACGGCGTGGCCCTTCTTCGAAAGTGGGATGGTGGTGGTGTCGAGCATCAACGAGGGGCTGTTCATCGTGAGGCCGCAGCGGCCGGTGATGTAGGGGGGGACGTGGGTCGATCCGAGACACGAGTCGATACGCTGGGGGCGGTGGTTCTCGCCGTGGGCGCGGGGCTGCTGGTGACGCTGGTGACCAGCGGCCCCGACACCCTTCCCCCTATTCTCGCCCTGTCCAACCGTTGGACGCTCGCGCTTCGAGTGCTGGGTGTGGCCATCGCCTTTGGAGGCCTCCGGGTCCTTCTGGCCCGAGGCCGACAGGCGTCGAGCGGAGGGCGAGCCACCGAGGCCCCCGTCATCACCATCCGAAACGCCGCCGTCCTCATGGGGCTCCTGGCCGTCATCGCCGTCTCCACCCGTCCGCCGAGTCCCGTGTCGGAGGCGACACGGACCGGAGGTCCGGCCATCCCGTCGGGCTGGATGGACCTCGGAGGAGGCACTTCACCGTCCACCGTCAGTTCCCGGACACGGGGTGGGACGTCACCCATCCGCGGCTCGCGACTCGAGGGTGGGGAGGCGCCGCAGATGGTGCCGGGCGTCACCGCCACGGCCGACTCGGCGACTCCGGGTCTCCTCTCCCGGATCGGTCGCCAGCTGCTGCCTTTCCTCATCCTGGCCATGCTGGCCGTGGTCGCCTACCGGGCGTTCATGCGTAGAATCGCGCCCAGAACTCCTACCTGGGCGTTCTCTCTCGAGGCGCCGGACGGCAGCGCCGTGATGACCGCCGTCGAAGAGTCCCTGGATCCCATCGTCTGGGACGTTGGAGGCGCAGGTGACCAGATCTCGGCGGCGTATCGTCGCCTTCTCCACGCCCTCGCCGCGACCGGTGCACCCCGTCGACCCTACGAGGCTCCTCGTGAGCATCTCGACCGGATCCTCGGCCAACTCGGCGTGCGAACCGCACCTCTCCACCGACTCGCGGACCTGTACGTCATGGCGGAGTTCGGTGACCGGCCTGTCACGGACAGACACCGCGCCGAGGCGCGCCAGGCTCTGGAGAGCAGCCTCAGTGACCTCGAAGCGAGAGCCTCGTCGGGGGCGTCCTTCGAAGCGAGGGTACCCTCGTGACCGCCGGAGCCTTCCGCCTCGGCGACGTGGCGGCCGCAACGCTCTTCCTGGGAGGGCTGTTGTTGGCCCTCGCGCCGGGGTACGCCCTGCCCATCGTCGAGCTGGTTCTGGTCACCCTGGCAGGCGGCGCCTGCGTCTACGCCCTCTCGGCCAACGTTCCTCCGACGGGATGGATCTCCCCCTTCAAGTGGCTGTCCCCGTTCGGAGGTGAACGCCGGACCGAGCGGAGGCTCCACGGCGCCGACGAGATCGAAGGGATCCGCGCGAAACTGAGCGGACGACGGCAGCGGCTGCCCGCGGCTCCACCCATGCCCCCCGACCTCCTCCGGTTGCTCCAGCCCCTCGTCGCCGCCGCTCTGGACATCGAAGAGGGCGACCGCGCCGCGCAGGAGGCCGCACGGCACCGCGTCTCCGACCGGGCCTGGTCGATCCTCGTCGCCGAGCCTCTACCCCGCCCGTATTGGATCGCCACAGTCAGACCCAATCCCTGGGAGGTCGCGGTGGTGGTCACTGACCTCCTCTCGGAACTCGAGGAGGTCTCCACCGCACGCCCCGGCCCGCCGACCCCAGCGCTCACAGCCCCTTCCGAAGCTCCTCACTACCGCCGCATTCCATGACCTCAGGCCCCACCACCCCCGATTCCCGGCGCTCGAGCGGACCCACCGGCAGCGGCACCTCCCTGGCGCCGGACGCCTCGGCCCTCCCCCTCGCCGAAGCGTCGGACCTCACCGGCACCATCCTCGACGAAGTCTGCCGGGCGGTGGTGGGTAAGCGCGACGTCATCCAACTGATCCTGGCCGGCCTCATCGCCGACGGGCACGTCCTCCTCGACGACGTGCCGGGCGTGGCCAAGACGCTGACGGCACGATCCCTCGCGGCGGCAGCCGGGCTCGATTTCTCGCGAGTGCAGTTCACGCCGGATGTCCTTCCCGCCGACATCACCGGTGCCCTCGTCCTTGATCTGGCGACGCATACCCCCGAGTTCCGGCCTGGACCGGTCTTCACCAACCTCCTGCTGGCCGACGAGGTGAACCGCGCTCCAGCCAAGACCCAGGCGGCGCTCCTGGAAGCCATGCAAGAGCACCAGGTGACCGCCGACGGCGTCACCCATCCCCTACCTCGACCCTTCCTCGTCATCGCGACGCAGAACCCCATCGAGTCGGAAGGGACCTACCCCCTGCCGGAGGCACAGCTGGACCGATTCCTCCTTCGGACGACCATGGGCTATCCCGCCGAGGAAGACGAGATCGCTCTCCTCTCGGACCGGATCGAACGTCGGGTCGACGAAGTGGTTCTCCGGCCGGTCTGCGACGCCACGACGTTCACCGCCCTCCAGCGCTCCCTCGAGTACGTCCACGTGGACGAGCGACTGCGCGCCTACTGCGTCGCCATCGTGCGGGCCACCCGGTCGGAGGGCCAACTTGCCGTGGGCTCGAGCCCCCGGGGAACGTTGGCGCTGGTGAAGCTCGCCCGGGCCGCTGCCCTCCTGGACGGGCGCGACTACGTAGGGCCCGACGATCTCCGAGCCATGGCCGTCCCCGCCCTGGCCCACCGGGTAGTCCTGAGCGACGACGCCTGGGCGCGGCGCGTGGATCCCGAGGTCGTGGTCAGAAGCGCCGTGGACAGCGTCCCGGTGCCCTCGGTCTAGACCCATGACAGGATCCGCTGGCGAGCCACGGTCCACCAAGGCTACGCTTCGGCCCGACCCGCGCCTCCCCGCCTATCTGGTGGCTGGATTCGGCGCCGTGGTCCTGGCCCTCGTCACCCAGCGGCATGAGCTGGTGGCGCTCGGCGCACCGTTCATCGCCCTGCTCGCCATGGGGCTTCGAGACCGACGGCCCCTGCGCCTCGAAGGCCGGGTGACGCTGGAGACCGATCGCGCGACGGAGGGAGATGAGATCGAGGGCTTCATCGACGTGGCGTGGAGCGGCGACGCGGAGGTGGACGTGATGCTCGCAGGAGGCCGGGGCATGGAGGCCGTGGATCCGAGTCCCCTGGTGGGCTGGAATCTGCCCACGGGCTCCGGGCCGGCCCGCCTCCCGTTCACCCTTCGCGCTCACGCGTGGGGTGTCCACGAGTCCGGAGCCCTGTGGGTGAGAGCCAGGCGGCCAGGGAGCCTCATCACCACCGAGGCGAAGCTGGCTCCAGGACCCACCATCCGCGTCTTGCCCACCGAGCTCCGGTTGAGCCGACTGCTGAAGCCCGGCGAGCCCCGCGCCATCGCCGGGATGCATACCGCCCGGCTGCGTGGCCACGGCACCGACTTCGCCGAGATGCGTCCGTATCGCCCTGGTGACCGCCTGCGAGATCTGTCGTGGGGAACGTCGGCCCGACTGGGGATCCCCTGGGTCCGGGTCAACCATCCCGAGCGAACCGGCACGGTGGTCATCCTGCTCGACGCCATGTTCAGCGACATGCAACGGACGGACGCCCTCGCACGGGCGGCACGGGCCGCGTGGGCGGTAGCGTCCATGCATCTGAGGGCACAGGACCGGGTCGGGCTCCTGGCACGCGGTCGCACCACGGCCTGGCTTCCGCCCCGGGGAGGACGACGTGCCAGACTCATGGTGCTGGACGAACTCCTGGCCGTGGGCGGCGCCGCCGAAGACCCCTCGCGTCGCCGGTATCGACGCGCCCGAGCCACCATCCCCGCCGACGCCCTCGTGGTTGGGGTCACGAGTCTGAGGTCACAGACCTTCGTGCCCGAGTTGCTGCATCATCGACGAGTCGGCCACACGACGGTGGCTCTCGTCGTCGATACCACCGACCTCCTTCCCGAGAGTGGAGACGCTCTGGACGAAGCGTCCAAGCGCATCCTCCTTGCACAGCTGGAAGCCGAGCGCCAGAGCCTGGAGCGCGGCGGCGTCCCCACCGCGACCGTCACCGCCGAGAACGGTGCGGGAGCGGCGATCCTGGGCTTGCGCAGGAAGCTCGAGGCTCTGGGTGGCCCGAGACGCGCCAGGGTCGGGACATGAGCAACCTCGGCCAACTCATCCGTCCGCTCACGACTTCCGTCCGGCGCCCTGACACGTGGCCGGGATTCCGCATTCGCTTCGCGTGCTTCTCCCTGGCCACGGCCGCCGCAACTGCCACTGTCGTGCTCTCCACCGAAACCGGCGCTTCCCTGGGATACGGAGTGGCGACCTACCTCGCCGTGGCGACCCTCGCCGTCTTCGTTCCGGCCGCCATCACGCCCCAGGTCATCGGCGGCCAGCTTCTAGCCGGCGCGCTGTGGCTTCAGGGCGGCGACGGCGCGGCCGCCGGCGCGCTGCTCGTTCTCGCCACCGTGATAGTCACGGCAGAGCTGCTCTCCGAGGTGGCGCGGCTCGACTCGCCCCTCCATAGGGAGCCGAAGGGGATCTTGGCCCGTGCCGCCACCGCGGGGGTGATGGGCGGCCTGGTCTTCGGGCTCCTGGCGTTCGCCGATGGGTTGCCGAGCCTGAGCGGGCTGCTCGGGGTGGCCATTGGGGCGGCGGTCAGCGGCTGGGTGGCCCTCCGAATGGTCCGTCCACGGATCTGAACCGCGCTGTCTCAGCCGCCCGCTGCCGGCACCCGAGGGTTCAGCCCCGCAGGGCCTCCGCAGCCCGAACGGTCCCCATGTGCAGCCGGGCCGTGTCCTCCGGACGGGGCGCATACCCTCCAGCGAGGCTGACTGCGATGGGAACGCCACGCGCCGAATACCGACTCAGCACGAGTTCGTCGCGTCGGCGCAGCCCTTCAGCGGTGAGGGCCAGGCCACCCAACTGATCCTGCCGGTGCGGATCCACACCGGCCAGATACCAGACCAGTTCCGGCTCGACACGCCCGTCGATGGAGTCGAGATCCCCGGCGAGCATCTCCATGTACGGCTCGTCCGAGATCCGGTCGGGGAGCCCGCGATCGAGGTCGCTCCGCTGCTTCACGGGGTAGTTGTTCTCCTGGTGAATGGAGTAGGTGAAAACGGTCGGGTCGTCACGGAAGATCGAGGCGGTACCGTTGCCCTGATGCACGTCGACATCGACGATGAGGACCTGCCGGCAGCGCCCCTCCGCTTGCATGCGAGCCACCGCCACCGCCACGTCGTTCACGTAGCAGAAGCCCTCGGCATGGTCGGCGAAGGCGTGATGAAGCCCGCCGCCGATGTGGAAGCCCATGCCGTGCTCGATAGCCAAGCGCGCCGTCGTGATGGCCCCGCCCGCCATCTCCAGGAACGCCGCGATGACGTCGTGCCGAATGGGCAGTTCGCTGGCCATGGTTCTCGCGCTCACCCGTGCGTCCATCAGATCAGCGACGTACTCGATGTCATGGACGCGCTCCAGGTCGGTCCGTTCCACCGACCCGGCTGGGTGCCACCGATGGTCCTCCACCCCGACCTCCGAGCGCAGCCAGTCGCAGAGGAGGGCGTACTTCTCGACGGGGAAGACGTGGGGCCCGATGTCGAGGGATTGTGCGGGGTGGTGGACGTAGTGGACTTCCATGGTCGGGTAAGGTGCTGGTCCCTGCGCGCCTCCGACAGCGCCTTCCAAGGTGACGGGGCTCGAGTCATGAATCCCCGAACCTGAAATCATGGGAGGTTCGCCATGTCACGCACGACCGCCACACTGCTCGCTCTTTCGTTCGTCCTCGCCGGGCCCGCAGCGGCCCAATCCGCACTCGAGCTGGAACTCTCCGCCGGTTTCACCCTGGTCGACGTCGAGGGTGTGGCCTTCGAGGACGGGGCCATCGCCGAGGACTGGAGCCAACCGTCCTTTCGCGCGTCGGGTCGGGCACTCTTCGGGCCGGACTCCGGCCTCCGCTTCGGCGCGGAACTGGGGTACCAATCATTGTACTGGTACTCGGTGAGGATCCCCTTTGGCTCCACCCCCATCCGCCGTGACTACTCGGTGACTGCCTTCTCGGCCATGGGGATCGTCCGCCGAGCTTTCGGATCAACGGTGATGGATGCCGGTGCCGGCCTCGCCTTTCTCGACGACCCCACACCCCTCGTCAGCGTGGCCCTTGGATGGGAGATCATGGACCGGCTCGCCGTCAAAGTGCGAGCCGATGGGATGATGGCGTCCGAACCGACGCTGCCCATTGGGCTCGGAATCAGCTACTCGCTCCAGGGCCCCGAACCGCGCTGACGACTTCGCCCCGGTCCCACGTCTCCCAGGTCCGGCCGTGGGATCGGGGCGATGCGTTCGAGGGCGCCGCTGCGTGGTCCCTGCCGGCCCCGATTGTCGCCTTGTCATGTGAGAGGGGCCGACGCCCGGCCTCCGAAGGGTCAGCCAAGAAGGAAACGACGATGCAATTCCCTACTCACTACACCGGAACGCGCCTTGTGCGCTCAGTCGCCCCCGCTCTCGCGGTAACGGCCACGATGATCCTCGCCGGGTGCGGCGAGGACACGCCAGTTCCCACCGATCCCCTCGGCGACGCGGCGGACCTGACACCTCCCACCGTTACATCCGTTCGGCCAGCTGCCGGCGCCACCGCCGTCGACGTGGGGAGCTCCATCGAGGTGTCCTTCTCCGAGCCCATCGATCCCGCCACCGTGACCCTCTCGGCTCTCCGTGTCGACGGTGTCCCGGGTATCGTTCAGGCGTCGGGGGACGGGCTCCGACTCGAGCCCTCGGCGGATCTGGAGTACGCTACCACCTACTCGGCGACCGTGGGCGCCTCCGTCACGGACCTGGCCGGCAACGTCATCGCCGCTCCGCACTCGTGGACCTTCACCACGGAGCCGGCTCCCGCACCCCCGTTCTCCCTCTCCATCACCCCCGGGCAACTCTGGGTGTACGACGTGGCGTGGAGCCGCACGGTGGTGGGCTCCAGCATCGGAGTCGACGAGGAGGTGTTCGAAGGTTGGGCCCTACTGTCGGCGCAGGAACAGATCCAGTGGCAAGGACGCGAAGCCTGGCGAATCGTCCAGTACGACGTGGAGACTCAACCGGGGCAGAACGCCTTCGACCGGAGCGTCCTCCATCTCCACCAGGACTCGGGAGGATTCCTCCAATGGGTGGGGACGGCGACCAACGGGAGCTGGGAGAGGTTGCTGTCCACCCAGGTCTCGTCGTTCTCCGACAACCACATGCTACTGGCCGGGCATCCTCGCGGCCCCACCACCGAGATGGGCGTCGGCCAGGTGAGTGTGCCGGCGGGGTCGTTCACGACGCTGCGCGCGCGAGTCGAACACACGGTGACGGGCCCCTACGTCCCCGAAGACATCTTCGAGACCCGAGTCGAAGACTGGGCCGACGGCGTGGGCGTGGTCCGAGCGAGCTGGAACTTCTCCTTCGACGACAACGACCCCTCGGGATGGGACGTGTTCGAGAGCGGTACGATGGAGCTCATGGCCGCGGGCACAGGCCCCACCGTCGTCGACGCCGAAGCGGAGCCCAACGATGCGCCCGTGGCCAAGGACACCCGACCCCTCGGTCTGGCCCGGATCGTGGAGGGCGAGGTGCACATCTCCGATCCCGGATCCCTCGTAACCGACCCGAACGTTCATGCGAACGCCCTCGGCGACGCCCGGATCCAGGACTGGTATCGCCTGGAAATACCCGCTGGTGGCGCCACGATACGAATCGATCTGGACTTCGATCGATTCGCCAACGGCGCATTCAACGACCTGGACCTCTACATGATGGCCCCGTCTACCGCCGGAATCGCCTACGTCGCCAGCTCGACGGCGGCGCCTGGGGAGAAGGAATGGCTGGCCGGCTTCCTGCCCGGAGGCACGTACTACGTCGGTGTGCAAGCGTGGAGCACGCCGACCATCCCGGTGGGCTACGGTCTCATGGTCCGCTGACCGATGGCGATCCGGTCGCTTCCATGCGGGTGGAGTGAGGCGGAGCGCGGCCGGCATTCGCCCGGTTCGTTAGCTTGAGGGAGTGCCGCGAGCCTCGGCTCCGGCCTCGACGACCCCTCCGCGCCGCTACTTCATGACCGACCCGAATCGCGAGTCCCGGGCAGTGACCCGTGCGCCGTCCGCCGAGGAGCAGGAGACGGCGGTGAAGGCCCTCACCGCGGCCTTCACAAACGATGCCATCGCCGTCGACGAGTTCGAGCGGCGTGTCGCAGAGGTGTACCGAGCCGGGAGTCGGCACGCCCTGGAGGCGATTACGCGTGACCTCCCCGCCGCCGAAGACGCATCGGCTCCAGCCGAACGGGGCGGTCCGGTCCCCGCGGTCGTTGATGGATCGGGCAGCCTGACGCGGCGTCCGCGCCAGAAGGTCCAATCCTTCCTGAGTTCCGTGGAACGCCGGGTACCGGGGCCCATGCCCGAGCGCCTCGACGTCCGATCGGTCATGGGCTCGCTCGAACTCGACCTTCGGCGAGCGGAGTTCCCCCCTGGGGTCACGGAGATCGTCGTGGAGGCCATTCTGGGCAACATCGAGATCGATCTCCCGGAGCACGTCGTTCTCGAGGACGACGGACACGCGTTACTGGGCAACTTCTCGGTCCGTGGGCGCTCACGCCGCCGAGACAGCAACGCGCCGATCGTGCGCATCACCGGACGGTCGATCCTCGCCAACGTGGAGATCGAGCTCGACGACTGAGCGGGGTCGGGTGAGCCGTCAGATCAACCCGACGGCCTTGGCGACCTCGACGAATCCGGGTCGCGTCCGCACCGCGTCGAAGGACGGGCGCGCCTTGAGCCAGATGAGATCCGTCGCACGATCCGTCAGGGCCATCTTCAGCTGGTGGATGGCTTCGTCGGGACGGCCCATGCCCACCAGCACCTCGGCGATGAGAACGCGGGACACGTACCGCGATTCACGTCGCTCCTCCAGCTTGCGTAGCAGGTCGGCGGCTTCCGAGGCTTCGCCCGAAACAGCGAGGCCGTAGCCGAGCGCCGCCAAAGACTCCGAGCTTCCCCGAGATCCGTCAACGGCCGATCGTAGCGAGACGTTCGCTTCCTCCGCTCGGCCCAGCTGGACGAGTGCCATGCCCGCGAACTGGTGAGCGATGGCGAAGTCCTGGGCCTCCTCCAGCACCTCGTGGGCGATCTCCAACGATCGCTGATACGAGCGTGCGTAGAACTCGATGATCCCGGGGCTCAGCCGGATCGCCAGCGAGTCGGGGTCGAGCTCGCGAGCCCGAGCGATCTCTGCCTTTGCCTCGTCGTAGCGCCCCAAGGGTGTCAGCAGATTCATCGCGTACCATTGCCGTGCGGTCGCGTAGCTTGGATCCGCCTCGAGGGCACGTCGATACCCCTCCTCCGCCTCCTCCCAGTCCCAGTCATAGATGCCGGAGAGACAAGCACGAGCGGCGAGAGCGCTCCCTGAATGCGGATCGAGCGCCAGTGCGCGATCCACGGCCCGTCGCCCCCCCCGAAGCGCAACAGCGGGCGACTCGGCACCGTAGAGGGCCAGCACCGTGCTCGCCTCGGCGATGGCGGCGTATGCGAGCGCGAAGGTCGGATCCCTCTCGACTGACCGCTCCAAGGACCGCAACGCCGCCTCCGTGGAGCCCTTCGTGCGTTGGTTCCACAACCATCGGCCCCTCAGGTAGAGGTCGTACGCCTCCGGGTCGGACGTCCCACGCTCTTCGATTCTGCGGCGCGCCGCCGGCGACAGCCGGAGTTCTATGGCGTTGGCCACCCGGCCGGCCAACTCGCTCTGCACCTCGAACAGGTCCTCGAGCTCTCGATCGAATGTGTCCGACCAGAGTTGCGTACCGGTATCGTCGACGAGGGTGACCGAGACCCTGACGCGCCGACCGGCACGCCGAACACTACCCAGGACGACAGCCGACGCCTCGAGCTCGGCCGCGATCGTCCGGACGTCGGGCTCGACGCCGCCGTAGCGACTCGTCACGCCCCTTCCGATGATCTGGAGTCCCTCGATCTGTCCAAGGGACGTGGAGATGTCGTCCGTGACACCCTCGCTGAAGTACAGATCGTCCTCTGCTTCGCCCATGCTCCTCAGCCCAAGCACGGCTACCCGCCGGTACTCGGAGGTGGCCGACCGGGCCGCAGGCCTCGCCGGATCAGGCGCCTCCCTCTCCAACGTGAATGGCCGCCAGTCGAACATCCACGAGAGGACCATGGCCACCGGGAAGAAGACGACGAGCGCGACCAGGACGGCGCGCCCCGCGGGCCCGGGGTCCTCGAACACCAGGTCGAAGGTGGCGTCGACGACCTGCATCGTCACGAAGGACAGCACGAGGTAGCCAGCCATCGCGCGAAACACCTTTCGGTGGCGCAACTCCTGGAAGAGGTGTCTGATTCGGTCGATCAAGTGCCGCCTACCCGAAGTGCCGAATTCATCGCATTCGCAGCCAGGCCCTTTCTGACAGAGTCAGCCAGCATCCAGGCGCCCCTCGAAGCTACCATGAGGGCCCCCTTGGCGCCCCATCGTCCCCAGGGTTTCGAACCCGTGCCGGGACGGCTAGCATGGCAACCCCGTTCGGAGGGCCACAGGGTGATCTCATGCTGAAGAAGACTGAGCTTGGCGGACACACCGTCTGGACCGTCGGCACCGGTCCTCCGGTGGTGGTGGTCCACGGCGGACCGGGCTTCACCCACGAGTACCTCGTCCCTGAGTTCGTCCCGCTCGCGGACACATGCGGCGTGGAGTTGATCTTCTACGATCAGCTGAGTTCCGAAGGAGTCACGGCGGACGATCTGGTGGACCAGCTCATGCAGATCCTGGCGCCCCTCGACTCGCCGTCGCTGCTGACCCACTCCTGGGGATCGTACCTCGCCTACCGGGTCATCCAATCGAGGGCGGTCGACCTCCGCTCCGCCGTGCTGATCAGTCCGATGGCGCTGGACCGATGGCGCTTCGATCTGTCCCAAGCCCGTCAGATGGAGCGGATTCCGGCGGAGGTGAACCAGAGAGCCGAGTTTGGGCTGGAGTACATGAACGAGATCATGAAGTACTACTTCGCGAGCAGGAACCGGGACTCCGTATCGGTGAAGCTCACGGCCTTCAGCCGGGAGGCCATGCGGTCGGTGCTCGGATCCGTAGGAGACTACGACTTCAAGCAGATCGCCTCCCTCGCCCCCCCCGCCACGCACGTCGTGTACGGCGGTGCCGACTCCTTCGTACCCGCGGACACCCATGAACTCCACGACACCGCAATGGTGCACGTGATCGATGGGTCCGCCCACTTCCCGCAGGCGGAGAACCCCGACGACTTCCGCGCAGCCATGCAGCTGGCGTTGGTCGGACCGTAGAGCGACTCAGGTCAGCTCCCGGAAGAAGCGGCGGGCGCTATCCGGAAGGGCCGTGAATCGGAGGAGGAAGGCGTCGTCATGCTCGTGACCGACCACCTTTCCGTATACCTCGGCGGGGAGCGTCGACCCGTCCCCATGCCGAAGTAGCAGCTTGAGGTCGGAGTGCATCGACACGGGGCGGGAACTCCGAATCAAGACCTCGCTGTCGGACACGCTCATGAGCGTGCCTTCCTGGGCCTCTCCCACCACCTCCTTGTCCATCACGATCCGGAAACCGACGGGTACGGGGTCTGGGAGTGCCAGCAGCGGTTCTACCATCTCTTCGAGCTGCAGGTCATGGCTGCCACCGATCCCTCGAACCTCGAAGATCTCCAGTGGCTGGGAAGCACCCTTCGGCTCAGCAACGCGCTCACCCGCCACGGTCACCGGCGCCTCGACGGCATCGAGGGTGGCCTTGGAGATCAGGACCTGCCCTCCCACGGTGTACCGCTCGATCCGGCCGGCGAGGTTCACGTTGCTTCCCACCACACCATACTTGGCCCGCCTCCTCGATCCGATGTTCCCTACGACCACTTCGCCCGTGTTGATGCCGATTCCCATCTCCACTTCCGGGAGCCCCCGCTCCTTGTTCCAGGCATTCACGCGCTCCATGGCGAGTTGCATCTCGATGGCACAAGCCACCGCACGTTCGGCGTCATCCGCGCGTAGGAAGGGCGCCCCGAAGATCACCAGGATCGCGTCACCGATGAATTCGTCGATGGTGCCGTGGTACTTCTGGATGACCGTGGTCATCTCACTCAGGTAGTTGTTGAGCAGTGAGACGACATCCTCCGGGGCAAGACTCTCCGAGTAGGTGGAAAAGCCGCGCAAGTCGGACATGAGAATCGTGGCCGTCCTCTTCTGCCCCCGAAAGTCGAGGCTCTCCTCCGAGCGGAGCAGGTTCTCCGCAACCTCGGTGGACAAGTAGCGTCCGAACGTCTGCTCGATGAAGCGGGAGCGGGTCTCGAGCTGCTCGGTCCGCTCACGCACCTTCTCTTCCAGGTTCTCGATCAACTCGGCGTTCTGGATCGACACCGCGATCTGACCGGAGAGCATGGCGAGGAGCTCGGTCCGTTCAGGCCCGAACGCTTCCGTCGTCAGGTTGTTCTCGAGATAAGCGACCCCGATGAGTTGCCCTTGGTGTACGACGGGCAGACACATGATGGATCGCACCTGGTTCTCCACCACGAAGGGGTCCGCGAGGAAGCGCTCGTCATTCGTCGCATCGTCGATGACCACCGGCTCGCGTGTACGGGCGGCGTAGTTGACGACACCCAGGGGAACCCGGCTCTTCCCGTCGGCCGATTCGATGGGCATCGACATCAGGACCGGTTCCTCATCGGTCTCGGAGTGGCCCTCTGCCTCGATGTGGAGCCCCCCGACGCGATTCAACAGAAGGACACCGCGCTCGGCTCCCGCGCTCTCGATGAGGATTCCGGTGAGTCTCTTGAGCAACTGACCCAGCACCACCTCACCCGAAATCGTTTGTGCAGCCTTGAGCAACGATCTCAGATCCAGTCGAGACGTGCCTGTCCGCGTCGTGGTGTCTTGTAGAGTCGCGCTGGTCGTCGTCGCAGATGTGAGTCCAGGCGCCGACCGGTCCCGGCGGTCGGTCAGAAGCTGTGGGAACTCCGTCGCCAGTTCCTCGACCTTCCGGTCAGCGCCCCAAAGCCGGTAGGCGTACTGAGCATCGCGGAGGTACATCGCTCCCACTCTCGAGCTGGGTCGCCGCGCGATCTCGAAGCGGGCGGCGAGCTCACTGGCCAAGGCCTCGTCCTGAACGAAGTTCGCGGCGTGCGCCGTGGAGATGGCCTGATCGTACAGGTTGGACGCCGCGGTCTCGTCTCCCGACCGCCGGGCCATCTCAGCGGCCACTATGAGGTGCTTGGCTCCGTAGTTCTCCGCGCAGCTCGACGCCCACGTCTCGAGCTGGGCGAGGTTGGCCTGTAGCTCCGCCTCGACGTCGTCCGGGAGGTCGCCGTACTCGTGGAGGGCGATCAGGGCGAGCGACTGATAGAGCTTGTGGTCCGCCAGGTTGGGATGGTTGACGATGAACTGGAGGATGCCCTCCACGTCACGCGTCGCTTGGAGGGCCTCGGCCGGTCGGCCGAACAGGTACAGCGCCTGCGCCTTGAGAATCTTGTAGAAGCAGATCGCCATCGAGATCTGCATGCTCTCGCATTCCTCGAGGAACGTCGACTCGTCGATATCCGGCCCGGTGAAATCCGTGCTCGACGACGTCCGTCCAGCCAGGGTCGACAGAACGATCTGGTGTGCGATGATGCCGTTCCTGGCTCCCATGTTCTGCGTGCGGGTCAGGAAGCCCAACTGATCGGGGATGGCGTCGAGAACAGCGTCCAACCGCTTGCCGCTGAACGTGTCGAGCAGCACTCGATACATGACCAGGTATCCCGCCCAGAGAATGTCCCCGGAATCCAGACCCTCGCGATACCCTCGGTCGATGACCGGAATGGCGAAGCGAACGTGCTGGACCCAGGGGATCAACTCCGACCCGTGGACCAGACACACGGTCGCTGTGGGGGCCGACCCGTGGAACTTGTCGCACAGCCTGAGGCCGAGCTTCCCGAACTCGTACCCGTCCTGGTACTGCCCCATGAAGGCACCGATGATCAAGCCGTAGTTCGAGAAGGTCAACGCCGACTCCGGGGCATTCCCGAACTCCAGCGACAGGTTGACCGACATGAGCGTCACCACGGGGAAGAGATCCTGGTTGGCCAGGAACGCCGTGATGGTCAGATGTCGGAGACACTGCTGCGCCAGCATCATCTCCGGGCTGCTCATGTCCGGGTTGTCGTAGAACGAGGCGATCTCGCGATCACCGATCCGCTCCGCGACCTCACCCATCAGGGTCTGCGTGGCCTCCCCGAGATCAGCCAGGGGAAGATCGATCCCGACCAGGCTCAGCGCCTTCTGGCCGGCGTCGAACGCTTCATCGAACTCGGTCAGAAGAGTGTGCTGAGCGATTCGCGTTCCGTAGACCTCGGCCTTCTCCAGGTCCGTAATCGCGTTGTCCAGCGTCACGCTGACGACGTCCCTGCAACGATCGAAGTTCCCGTTCAGGTATTCGAGCTCTGCAAGTTCCCGGTGTACGGCGATCGTCAGATCGTACGCCGAACTCCACCCGTCACTCCCGAGCAGCGAGTGGGCCATGCGTTGATACTCGAGGGCGGCTCCGTAGGCGGTGGCGTCCTTCGCCTTCTGGCCGGCTTCGTAATTGAGCTCGGCGAGCCTCGAGGTCTCCGAGGCGTCGATGAGGTCGTGGCCCAGGTTCAGGTGATCGACGACGTCGAAGATCCGGTCGGCGAGCTGGCCCGTGGGGAGGGTCGCCAGTAGCCGGCGACCGATGGTGAGGTGGATGCTGTTTCGCTCATCGGCGTCGAACAGGGCATAGGCCGCCTGCTGAACGCGGTCGTGCTGGAAGCGGAAGTCCTCTACGAGGAGCGGAGACAGCACATCCGACTCGTCCAGGGCCGTCGGGTCCGACAGGGCTTGGACCAACTCCTCCCGCCGCGCCGACTCCAGTGCCTGATGCGTGCGCTCCGGGGAGGCGTTGCGGATGAGAGCCAGCGTGGTGACATCGAAGTTGCTTCCAATGCAGGCCGCATATCGGAGGACGTCCTGATCCTCTGTGTCGAGCCTCTTGAGCTTGCCGATGAGCAGGTCCACCACGTTGTCGGTGATATCGGCGGCCGTGATGGCATCCATGTCCCACTGCCATTGGGCCTGCCCCGCCCCGGCCTCCTTCGACCGGCTGATGAATCCGTCGTGGTGGAGTCGCTCGAGAAACTGCCGGGCGAACAGCGGATTGCCCTGAGTCTTCTGAACGACCAGACGCGCGAGGGGGGCCACGTCGGAGGGACTCGCCCGAAGCGTATCGCCGACGAGTTGTGCCACGTCCGGGAGTCCCAGAGGCGCCAACGTCATGTCACTCACGAGCCCACCGGCCTCTCGTATCTCCCGCAGCGTGAGCATGAGAGGGTGCATCGGGTCGACCTCGTTGTCGCGGTAGGCTCCGACGAGGGCGAGGTGCTCCATTTCGTCATCGGTCATGATGACGTTCAGGAGCTTGAGAGTGGCCGAATCGGCCCACTGCAGATCGTCGAGGAAGATCACGAGCGCGTGCTCTTCCGAGCACAGGGCACGCACCAACTGGACGATGGCGCGATTGAACCGATTGGCCGCCTCGGCGGCCCCGAGCTCCGGTACCGCGGGTTGCGGTCCGATGATCAGCTCGAGGTCGGGGAGCGCCTCCACGATCACCTGCCCATTGGGCGCCAGCGCTTCGTTCAGGCGAGCCCGCCACCCCGCGATCCGGTCGTCGCTCTCCGTGAGCAGCTGTCGCACCAGGTCCTTGAAAGCGCTTACCAGCGCCGAGTACGGAACGGTACGCTGGAGCTGATCGAACTTCCCGGATACGAAGTAGCCCCGGGCTCGACTGATCGGCTTGTGGACCTCCTGGATGACCGCCGTCTTCCCCACACCGGAATACCCCGCCACCAACATCATCTCAGCCCGCCCTCGGCGGGCGCGCTCATAGAACTCCATGAGGCGTTCCACTTCCTTGGCGCGACCGTAGAGCTTCTCCGGTATGTAGAAGTGCTCCGCATGGTCCGCTCGACCGGGCTCGAACATGCCCAATGCATCTCCCAGTCGAACCGTCTCGAGGTCCGCCAGCAGGCCGTCGGCGCTCTGATATCGGTCTTCTGCCTTCTTGGCGAGCAGCTTCCCGATGATCTTGGAGATCGCGAGTGGAACGTCGGGGTTCCTTCGGTGCGGCGGCACGGGCTCACGAGCGATGTGGCAGTGGACCATTTCCACGTCGTCTCCGGCCTCGAAGGGTCGCTGCCTCGTCAGCATCTGATAGAACGTGGCACCCAACGAGTAGAAGTCCGTTCGATAGTCCAGCGGACGGTTCATTCGCCCGGTCTGCTCCGGTGACATGTAGGCGATGGTGCCTTCCATGACCTCCGGACTCTTGAAGACCGGATGCTCCGTGGAGAACGAGGAAGCGATTCCGAAGTCGATGAGCTTGACCTGACCGGTGCTCAGGTTCACGCAAACGTTGGCCGGACTGATGTCCTTGTGCATGACCCCCTTCGCGTGTAGCCGGCCCAAAGCCGTAGCCACCTGAACCGCGGCGTCGAGGAACTCGTCGATGGAGAGCGGCCGCTCGAGGAGCACCTTCTGAATCGAAGTGCCGCCGAAGTCCTCCATGACGATGAGCAGGGTTTTCTCGTGACGGCGCTGCTCGTACGACCGGATGACGCCGGGAATCTCCAACGTGTTCGTGATCTCGAACTCGCGCCGGTACCGGGTCAGTTCGGCGGGCGTCGGGTAGTCATTCTTCAGAATTTTGATGACGACCGGGAGGAGATCGTCTTGGCGGGTTGCTCTGAATACGAGCGAGTTCTCAGTCTCGTATAGACGCTCGCCAATGCGGAAACCTTCGACCAACGCCATAACAGGACTCCTGCCGCGGACAACGTCCGAACGGCATCGGGGGGGACTCTTCGCCCGGGTTCACGAGAATGCCCCGATCCCGTGACCCACCTGCGCGAAGTTCAACTCGGAGAAATTACCGTACGGACGGTATAACCGCAGGAGGGGCAGCACCTTGTCCGTCCACTGCGTCTCTTCACTCACTCCGGACACGAGATCGCCGGGAATGCCCCGAGCGACATCGAGGTATTCGTCGAGCACACGGAGCTCCGTTTCGGCCTGCGTTTCCTGCTCCGCCCGAGCACGCCACGTCGCTGCTCGGCGCCAGAACTCGGTGTCGTAGCGCGACCCCTGGGAGTAGTGCCAGGCCAGGAAGAGGGAGTTCCGCACCACGAATCGAACGATGCGCGCGTTGTAGGACGCCCTTGCCGCCGCCGCCACCTCGCCGTCGGGCCACGCGTCGAGGAGGTGCGTCAGGGCTCGCACCTGAGCGATCGAGGTTCCGATCGCCGTCGCTTCCAGAGGCTCTACGAACGCCGCGGCGTTCCCGATGCGGAAAACCCGGCCGCTGAACGGCTCTCGCCGGACGAAGTTCGGGAAGCGAATCGTCTTGCGGTCCGCGGTCCCATCCACTCCTTCGGATCGGAGGAAGCCATCGAAGTCGGCGCTCACCTCGTCGGGCTCGGAGACGTCGGCGGAGTAGATGTAGCCGCACGAGGTCGCGTGGCGAAGAGGGATCTGGAAGATCCACCCGTGAGGCCGCGCGATGGCTCGCGTGCCTCGGCCGGGGTCGCCGCCGGGAATCCGTTGGAGCATTGCCGCGTTGGTGGGGACCCAAGCCAATCGCAAGGTCGAGGCGCCTTCAAGCTCGTGCGGAGGCGGGAATCCCCGCGCATCGACGACATAGTCGCACGGCAGGGCCTGACCGCATTCGGTCACGAGCGTCACGGTGGATTCCTCTTCGACGACGGCCGTCACCCGGGCATCAACGTGCTCGGCCGTGACGAACGGCTTGAGTACACCGACCATGTCGAGGGCGTCGAAGTGAAAGCCGACGAGCCGGCTGGGCTGGAATCGGTGGAAGAAGTCCTGGCCGCGACACCCCCAGCCCTCGAAGCTCGTGCCCCTCTTCAGGGTCGCCCCCGAGTTGGACTCGAGTACCGAGAAGTCGAGACCGGTTGTCTCTTCGAACCAGGCCGGAAACCGGGGCGTGGTGCCCTCGCCGACTCCGATGGGGGGTAGTCTCGAGTCGTACAGGTGGATCAGTTCCGCCTGGGGAAGGCGGCGAGAGAGATGCGCCGCCGCCACGAACCCCGCGGTTCCGCCGCCCACGACGCCGATCCTCATGGCGCGCTGGTCGCTGTCGTGGACCGGGGATCCAGCATGTGTTGACGGAGCACCACCGATCGGGCCCAGGCGTCGTCCTGCCGGGAGGACGGGGTGGCGTTCGGCGTCGGTCCTTCGCCACCCTTCTCCGTTCCAGCGGTCACGAAGCCCCAGGTCGAGGCGTTCAGCACGGCCAGCTCCGCCTGGAAGGCCCAACTGCGTGTCGCAGCGGGCGAGGAGGAATCGTCCTCCAAGGGGCGAGGCCGGGTGAGTGCGAGCGCTCGGTCCCGAAGGAGTCTGGCGCTGAGCGCCGATTGCGTCATGCCGAGTCCGAAGTAGGGATCGAGAGCACACACGGAGTCACCCAGCGCCACCAAACCCTCTGGCCATGCCCGGATTCGCTCGAAGTGGCGCAGTCGGCTCGAGGTGTGTCCGTACCGATGGATGTCGGAAAGGGGAGTTGCTCTCTCCAGGACGCTTCCGAGCTCCTCGTTGCTCAGAGATCTGGCGAAGCGCATGAACCCCTTGTCGTCGTTCGGCAGCTTCCGTCGGTGCGCACTCAGGAAGACGACGCCCCATTTGTCGTTCTCGCCTCGCACCATCATTCCGCTCCGGTGGGGTTCACCGGGCGTCGACGCGACGAACAGGTAGCTCCAGTCGGGCGCCTCGTGCGCCGGAAGGTGATACCAACGAGAGACGTAGTCTCGTCCGGACTGAACCGTCGTCTCCGCCACCGAGTCCACCCGCTCCGGGTAGCTGGTGCGAAGCCACCGGGGCAGACGTGATCCGCGACCCGACGCATCCACGACGAGTTCACAGCGAACTACCGTATCGACGCCTCCGTCGGCGGCCGCGACTGTGACTCCCACGACCTCCTGGTCCGCCCCCTTGATGAGTCCCCTCACCTCCACATCCGAACGAATCGATATATGGTCGACGTCGCCGATGAGCTGGAGCAATACGGATTCGAGCAACCACCGGGAGCACCCGTATACCTCGATGCCGGACTCGAACCGCGGCAGCCAGCTCGATCCATCCCACAGCGCGGTGCCCGCCGAAGCGTCGAAGGGAACACCACCGAGGGCCTCCGTGAGTCGCCGCCAATCCGGGGCCAGCTCGTCGAGGACCCGGGCGCCGGCACCCATCAGAATGTGAAGGCAGCGTGACTGAGGGATCCCCCGCCTCACGGCGGGAGGCTCGGAGGTCCCGGTCGGTGGAGGATACGGAGTCCGTTCGAGAACAAGGATCTCGTTGCAGTGCTCACGCAGCGCGAGGGCGGAGGTCAGGCCGCAGAACCCACCCCCGATGATTACCGCTCGCTCAATCATCCCTGACTCGCTCAATCATCCCAGAGTCGCTTGATCATCCCTGTATCGCTCAATCATCCCTGTATCGTGCGGGTACGTCGAACGACATGCGCTGAAAGGACTGGGCGATCATCCTCTTCACCGTGCCCGCCTCGTTGAGGAAGGGCCCGATGATGTTCCGCTGGTTCTCGTTGATGAAGTACTGGTTGTTGAACTGCTGGAACGACCCGTTCTTGGCCGTGAGGTGGAACATGTAGATCCCCGGCATCGACTCGTATCCCTCCACGTTGACGACCGGGTTCTCACCTCTGCAGTGCTTCCCGTCGATGTTCAGCTCGAAGGACAGGAGTTGAGCGCGCCAGCTCACTTCCGCCTGTTCACCGGCCAGGAGCAGCTTGGGGTCCAGGTCCTGGCGGAAGTGCAGGGTCTTTTCATCGTGCCAATAGATGGCACACGTGCTGGGCGTGGCTCCAACGAACTCGCCTTCGGCGGTGAACTCGTTCGCCAACCCCGTCCAGACTCCGGCCATGAGACCATACGGGCGCTCGAAGTCCGACACCTGTTGATTCTCCATTCTCTCATCTCCTCGTTGCGACTCAGAAGTGTACGACGTGGCGGTTCAACTCCGATTCCTTTCGAGGCTCCTCGATGTGTCCCGCCGCAACGGGCACGTCATAGAGTCGACCGGGCCCGAGGCGGGCCCAGAAGTGCCTCAGCCCCGGAGCGATGACCCGCACCACGGGGAAGTCGATGTCCGGGCGCGTTTGGTCGAGCACGAACAACTCGATGTCCCGCTCCCGGAGACGCTCGACACAGAGGGTGACATCGTCCCTCAGGTCATCGCTCGCGAGGACGGGGCTCTCCCCGACGTCCACGGGCGAATGGGTCCGAGCAGGAGCGAGGTAGGGTGCTCGGTCCACGGTCACCTCCTGCCACCATCGCCGGGCGTCTGCGTCGCCTCGATAGCCGGCGCCGTTCCCCGCGCGCGGGGAAGGGACGGACAGGAGCGACTGATTCATCTCGGTGAGGGCCCGGTTCAGGGCCACTGAAGGGTCGAGGTGTGAACCAAACCCGAAGATGATGTCGTCGGGGCCTTCGTCGACGCGACGGGAGAGGGCGGCGAAGGTCGGGATCCCCAGGTCGTGGGTGAGATCCAACGCCCATAGGTCCCGGTTGAATGATCGGTACGCTTCGCGCAGCCGAACGCCGTACGCATCCCGAGCGCTCTCCAGGTGAACGCCAGGCCGAGGAAGTCGGTTGTACCACCAGATCGCGACGGCATCGCGCTCCACGAGCTCCAACGTGCCCTGCAGGATGGCCTCTTCCAGTACCGATCCGGCAGCGCAGCCGTTGGAGTCCGCACGGGCGAACTCGGGATCCGCACTCTCGTAGCCGAAGTAGCAGTGCGAGGTGACCACCAAGGCTTCGCGCCCAGTGGTCAGCGAATGGACGGGCGTCCAGTCGACCTCCACATCCGTGCGAAAGGGGAGGGGCACGTATCGGCTTCGCAGCCCGGAGGCGTTCCAGGTCGCTCGCTCATCGTACTGTCGCGCGCTGAATCCCAGGTGCTCGTCCGGCCGGATCGCACGCTCCGCCACGTCCTCATAGGCGGCTCGACACCGCCGCTCGGACCCCTGGTGGACGCCACAGTAGCGCTCGATGGACTCCGCGATGGCGCCAAGCCTGGCCTGGCGGGGGTTCTGCCCTTTCCCGCCGGACCTCCGGCGCAGCCCCTCCTTCAAGAAATACTGGCGGTCGTGCATCTCGGCGAAGTTGTGATCTGCCTCGTACGTCACGATCACACCATCCTCGTCGACGTACTCACCGGGAGCGGCACGGAGCGACGTGACGATGCCCGTGACGGGTGACACGAGTCGATCCAGGACGCGTTCAACGGTCTCCTGATCGGTGGCCCGATGACCTCCGTCGCTGCCATTCACCTTGGGTCGACTGCGCAGCCGAAGAGGTCGAGGGTCGCTTTCGAGGCCGGGGGCACCACAGGCGGAGCATTGAGGCCTGCGGGCCAACGGGTGGAAGCCCCGCCGCATGGTCAGGGTGTCCTCCGTGATCACGCCCTCGCTCAGGACCGAGTCGTCCTCGGAGAGGAGGGCGAGCGCGACCTGGGTGACCAGAACGGACGACACCGTGCGCACACTCGACGCCACGGCTGGCCAGGGTGGCGTGCGGAGCCGCACGGCCTCACGGCCCTCGAGATAGCTGGCGACGCGTCTGTGCCCGCGAAGCCGATGGGCAAGGCACTCCCAGCACGCCGTCTGGCCCGGGCGAAACAGGGGCCCGATCCACACCACGGTCCCAACCGGACGGGCCAGCACCCAGGGCTTGCCGTCATCCAGGCGTCCTCGGTTCCAAGCTTCGAGGTCGGGGTGGAGGTAGTCGTCGGCAAGGACGACGTACGCGTCACCCTCCGGCGCGACCTGAAAGCCGACCTCCGTGGCCAACTCCGCGAAGTCGGTGGTCGCCACCGATCCGAAGGAACGCAGGGCGAGCGTGACCGAGGCGAGGCGACCCAGGGCTCCGGAACCGTCACCTGTCGCCCGCTCCCAGAACGCGAGTTCCGCCGTGGACCCATTCGAGGTGGTCAGCGACAAGAACCTCCGCTCACGAAGGTGCTCCAGTGCGCCCATGATCTCGGGACCCTCGAACGAGCCGCCGAGGCATCGGTAGAGATCGCTCAACTCACGACCTTCGGCCAACAGCTCGGCCAAAGGGGCGAAGATGGGCTCCCGAAGCCAGGCGACGAGCTCGCCCTCGCGGAAGAGGAAGAGCCCGTCGTCGGGATCGACGACGGGCTCCAGGCTTGGCGACAAAGTCGGCCGAATCAGCACTGTCTCAGCACTGTCGGCATCAGGATCTAGTGACGCCGTCAGCAGCAGGCCCCGGGCCCGTCGGTTCCCTCGCTTTGCTCGGCGGTGAAGAACTTCTGAACGTCGACGATCTTGCCGACGGACTTGCCGGCCTCACTGGCGTACTTCTTGACCGCAGCCGTTGGGTCCGACTCGAACAACGAGCGGTAGCCGTCGTCCGACCAGACCTTCTTGTGGATTGCCGCCCAGTCTTCACTGGTCAGGTCGCTCATCGTGCTCTCCTAGAGGGGGGGATAAGAAACCCCTGCGGCATGGAGGGAAGGCTACATGGCCGGGGGGCGACGATTGTAGTGCGCGGATATGACGCGTGTCAAACGACGGAAGTCCGACGAAACCTGAAGACGACGCCTTCCCCGGAAGGCGCCAGTTTTCCACCAGCCTCGACTTCGAGCAAGGTCAGGGTCATCTGCAGCAGCGAGAGACGGTTGCCTATGCACGTACGGGGCCCGAGGCCGAAAGGAAGATAGGCGATCGGAGAAGCTGTCGCACCGCGGAAGCGACCCGGATCGAAGACGTGTGGATCGGGGAAATTCCTCGGATCGAAGTGCAACAACTGGGGGGAGATCCAGAGGCCGTCGTCGGCGGCCAGGTCGAACTCGCCGAGTCGGAACCCATCGACGACCTCCCGATACAGTACGGGAGCCGGAGGCTCCATTCTCATACTCTCCTTGACCACCGCGCAGGCGTAGGAGTCCATGAGGAAGGTGTCGTCGGCTCGCGCCTTACCGGGCCGGCTTCTTGCCTCGAGTCGCACCTCGCGTGCCACTGCAGGGTGCTCGTGCATGTGTCGCCACATGGTGGTCATCACTGCCGGTACGGTGTGGTGACCCGCGTACAGCATCTGCACCAGCTCGCCGATGATCTGTTCGCTGGAAAGGTCTGGTCCAGAGGCCAGACGCCCTCGAACGAGGTCGGACAGCACGTCGCGTCGCCGTTCACCCGAAGCGATCCGCGACTCCATGAGTGTGATCGTCTCCGACATGTCACGAGGCGCCCTGGGCCGGGTGATCCGGATCGGCGCTCGCGCGTCGCCCCCTGGTGTCCCGGTGAAGTCCTCCCCGAAGAGTTCTCGATGGGGGAGGTGGTCGGGGCGTTCCGACGGGGCCTCGTCGTCGCACATGTGGGCGTCGACAACGAACCTCGCGGCGCAGCGAGCGGTGTGCAGACGTACCTCTCGGTGCAGATCGAGCGGGCCTTCGTTCGGCCATCGGCCCAGCATGGAGCGCGCCTCGAACTGAACACACTCGAGATGCTCCTGGAGCGCTCCACGCGTGAAGGACGGACGCAGCAGTCGCCGGCGGGATCTCCATTGTTCACCCTCGAGAGTCGTGAGCCCATCGCCCCAGTGTCCACGGTTGGAGCTCTTCATGAACTCCGGTTTGGCGAGGTGCTGCTCTTGCCGCGTCAACACCTCACGCGCGAGGGTTGGGCTGTTCACGAGGACGTACGGCGTCTCACCGAGGTGGAACCGAGCTACGTCCCCGAACTCCCGACCGACCGATTCGAGAAAGCGAATCGGGTCGCTTCGGAAGAGACGGTAGTTGGCCGCCCCTGCCTCCTTCGGGGGGCCGGGAGGTGGTCTCAAGCCCACGCGCGGAGCCCATGATGAGGGTCACAGTACCAGTCTTCTCCTTGTCCCCCGACGTCGAAGTCGAGACCGAGGCGAGGTGGACGCGGATCCGAAGATTCCATCGCGAGGTGAAGGCAGACCCATCCGACATCCTCGTGTCGGTCGTCGACGCCCTGGCGTCCGGACCCATCGCGGAGGCAGACCTCTCGTCGAGGGTCTCCAGGCGCGAAACCGCTGACGGCGAGATCGAGAGGGCCCTCTACACCTTGGAACGAAACGGGATGTTGGTACGAGGCGTCAGAGTCGAGGGTAGGCAGGTCCTGGAGGTGAGGCCTCTCCGGCCACCCGTCGGAGGGCCGTCTTCGACGGGGTCCGGCCGACCGACTCTGCGGCAGGGGACCATCGCCACATGGAGTCCGGAAGGGCTCGACGTTCACACTCCGGGCTCGTGGGCGTCGGTGCGGCTGTCCGACAGCGGCATCCTGGAGTGGTTGGGGTTGTTCGAGAGTGCTCACCCTTCCGGTGAGAGGCTCACTCTGTCTCCAGAAGACGTGAATCTGATCGTCGGGTTGCTGAGATGGTGCGATCTCCTCGACGAAGGGGACGCCTCCCCCGCCGTCGACGATGGCGTCGATTGGGCGCCGCACGAGTTGCTCTTTCATACACGAACCCGTTGGGGATTTCGCGACCAGCCACTCGGCAAGACGCACCCACTCGGCATGGCCGCCCTCCACCATCGACCGGACCGGCGATCGAGCAGACCGGCAGGTGTCCAATTGCCCCGGGAGGACCCGCGGGAGAACCCCGACTTCTGGTCCATAGCACAAACGCGGAGGAGCAGCCGAGACTTTGGCGACCGACCGATGAGATGGGATGAACTCGGCTCTCTCATTCACGCTGTCTTCGGCAATCAGGGGGGGCGGAGGGCCTACCCCAGCGGAGGGGGACTCTACGCCCTGGAGGCCTATCCACTGGTTCGCCGGTGTGACGGGCTGGACCCAGGAGTGTACGACTACGATCCGTCGGAGAATAGACTGAGGCCCGTCTCCGGGCCGGGTCCGGTCCTCGATCGCTTGTTCGACGACGCCGCCCGGGCCATGAGCGTCGCGTCGCCCCCCCCGGTGTTGATCGTCCTGGCAGCGCGGCCCGACACGGTACGGGCGTGCTACGGCGATCTCGCCTACCCTCTCCTCCTCAAGGAGGTCGGAGCCGTGCAACAGCTCGCCGGGATGGCGGCGACCGCCCTCGGGTTGGCATGCTGCCCACTCGGATGCGGAGACTCTCGGCTGTTCGCCGAGGTCTGCGCGGAAGACCCCTTGCACTTCCTTTCCGTGGGAGAGTTCTGCATCGGGCCTCGGTCCGAGTCGGGTTAGCCGGGGGGTAGGCCGACCTGTTCACGCCAGGCTCGTCGCCTCTCTGACCCGATGGGCCGAGCAGGCTCGGAGTTTGACTTTCGCCCCTCGAATCCTGCAGTCTCCTTGTCTGCGACGCCACGAGGTTCAGCCCCCCTGCTCCCGTGCCTCTCGTTTCAAGACTGACGCGTGAGTCGCTTTGCCCACGCCACCAGACGGGTGGTGTGGCAACTCATCGAGCCCGGAGGCTCATGAAGCGGCGAGCGTTGGCGCGAACAGTCCGATATTCCACGAGTTGGAAGCGCGGATCGACCGGGATCGAGAGTTCCCAGGTTTCCATCCTGCGGCAGGGCGTGGAGACGCCGGCCACCTTCGTGCGGCCTGTCGACGCGAGCGAGCCCCTCCCCGGCTGGATCGCCATAGGAGGGGTATCACGGAAGGGTCGATTCCACCCGCAGCTCGTCCGCTTCAGCGAGGCCCTGGCTTCAACCGGTGCCGGAGTCCTGGTGCCGGAGCTTCCCGAGTGGCGCCGCCTCTCCGTGAGCCCTCGCGTCACCCTCCCCACGGTTCGCGCGTCGGTGGCGTACATGAACGGTCGCCCCGATGTGGTCCCGAGCCGGTTCGGCGTCATCGGTTTCTCCTTCGGCGCGGCGAGTGCTGTCCTGGCGGCCTCGGATGACGCCATAGCCGACCATGTGAGCGGAGCGGTCCTCTTCGGCGGGTACTGCTGCCTGGAACGTACCGTCGCTTGCATGCTCACCGGTGAGCACGAGTGGGACGATCGCCGGCACCAGCTGAGTCCAGACCCGTATGGACGCTGGATCGTAGCCAGCAACTATCTCCGGTACGTGCCGGGCTACGAAGACGCCTCCGACGTCTCAAAGGCCGTGGGACGCCTGGCGGCGGAGGCGAGCGGTCGCCGGGTTTCAGCCTGGGAGCCGTTCCACGACCCCATGATCGCCGCCCTGCGGGAGACCGTCGCTCCCCGGCGGCGCTCGCTCTTCGATCTGCTGGCCACACCGTCTACCGAGGCACGACCGGACGCCGACGCCTGCCGGGAGTTGGCCAAGAAGCTCTCCGACGCGTGCCGCGAGGTGGAGCCACTCCTCGATCCAGCCGAGAGCCTTCAGCACGTATCCGTACCGACGCAGGCCATCCACGGGAGGGGCGACCGGCTGGTGCCGTTCACCGAGGGCGTCCGCCTCATGGATCAGATACCCGAGACCGTCCAACGAGGGATCACGGTCACGCACATGATCAACCACAGCAAGGACCACACGCCCCCGAACCCCCTCGAGCACGCCATCGAAGCCGGACGGCTATTCCGCGCTCTCCACCGGCTGGTCAATACCGTCTGAGGTCCACCCCGCAGGCGCCCGAGTCGGCCCGGGCGCCTACGGAGTCAGCCGCGATTCAGCCGCGCCGCTTCCCGTACCGCCGCCGCCTCGGACGTGAAGAACCCGAAGCCTGCTCGCCCCGCCCATCGGACGACGCACCGGACTTCTTCTTCGCCTGGGCCCGCGCCCGGTCCTCGGCACGCTTCTTCTGGATGGCCCGAATGCGCTCGCCCCGCGGCACCTCGAGGGGCTCGTCCGGCGCCGCCTTGTACGCGAACCCGTCGAGGTGCACCCGCTCGATGGAGGCGCCGACGGCCCGCTCGATCTGCCCGAAATCTTGCTTCTCCTGGGGAGACACGAGCGTAAACGCCTCGCCGGTCATCTCCGCCCGAGCGGTCCGGCCCACGCGGTGGATGTAGTCCTCCGCAACGTTGGGCACATCGAAGTTCACGACGTGACCGAGCGCCTCCACGTCGATCCCCCGAGCGGCGATGTCGGTGGCCACGAGCACCCGGAAGTCCCCCCGCTTGAATCCGGCCAGGGCCTTGGTGCGCTGGGCCTGAGACCGGTTGCCGTGGATGCGCTCCGCGTGAATGCCATTCCGGTTGAGGAGCTTGGCCAGGCGGTTCGCCCGGTGCTTGGTCCTCGTGAACACGAGAGCCTCGTTCATGCGACCGCTCTTGAACAGCTCGATGAGCAGCGCGCCCTTCAGGTTGGCCGGTACGGGGTAGGCGAGCTGCTTCACGCCCGCCGCTGGCGCGGCCTTCCGCTGAAGTGCGATCTCCGCGGGCCGATCCAGGATCTCCCGCGTGAGCTTCTCGATCTGCCGGGGCATCGTGGCGCTGAAGAAGAGCGTCTGCTCCGGCTTGGGGATGTGCCGGAGGATCCGTCGGATGTCGGGCAGGAAGCCCATGTCGAGCATCCGATCGGCCTCGTCGAGAACCAGTACTTCCAGGCCGGAGAGACGGGCGTAGTCGTACTGGAAGTGATCGAGGAGGCGGCCCGGCGTCGCGACGATCACGTCGGCGCCTCTTCGGAAGGCCTTCTCCTGAGGGCCGATCTTCACGCCGCCGTGAACGGCTGCAGCGGACAGGCCGGTGTAACGCGCCAGGTCGGTGAAGTCGTCCACGATCTGGCGGGCCAGTTCACGCGTCGGGGCGAGCACCAGGGCCCGCGTCGTCCCTCGCGGCTTGTCCACCAGACGATGGAGGATAGGCAAAAGAAACGCCGCGGTCTTGCCACTTCCCGTCGCCGCGCAGGCGAGAAGGTCGCGCCCTTCGAGCGCGGGCGGGATGGCTTGGCTTTGAATAGGTGTCGGGCGGGTAAAGCCCAGCGAATCGACCCCTTTGAGCAGGGTCGGGTGCAGCTTCAGTGTGGCGAACGCCAAAATGATATCCAGATGGAAGGCGCTCCGCGGGCCGGCCGTCCATGTGGCGGCTCGTTCAGGCGGGCGCAGAATCAGAGAGTGAGTGCCGGCCCCCGGAACCGAGGGCTCGAGGCGTGACTCACGCTGGAAAGGTAACGGGAAACCGTGCCAGACAAGACCTCGTGGCTCGCTTGACGTGGGTCACGACACAGGCGTAGCCTGGGCGACTCGACCGCGGCACCTCTTCCGGCGACCTCGAACGGAGTCACGATGCGACAACGGAGTCCATTGGGATTGGCGGTCGCACTGCTCGTCGCCGGCGCCGCCTGTGGGAGTGAGAACCCCATCGAGCCCGGTCCCGACACCGGTCCGCTCACCGCGTATATCGACGGGGAACCCTTCGTCGCGGAAGTGGCGTCGGTCCAGAACCAGATCACCGTGGTCATCGTCTCTGCTTCGGCGGGTGACACGTCGTTCCGATTCGACTTCCCGGATCGGGGAGTCAGCAACTATGTCATCGGTCCGGGGAACCCGATCACCGCCGAACTCACCATCGGACCGGACACATGGCTCGCCGACGGAGGTTCGGGCGGCGGCACCATCACCGTCTTCGAGTTCGTTCCGGGCTTCATGTCGGGTCAGTTCAACCTGAGCCTGGTCGGTGGGCCCGATGGGTCGACGGTGCATGTGACCACCGGTCGGTTCGCCATCATCGGCTAGCCTCGAGTCCCGATTCCAAGTAGGAGGTAGGCGACATGCGCTCGACTCGACCAACCATCTTCTGCCTGCTGGCGCTCTGCTCCGTGGCCCCACTCGCCGGCCAGTCCACCGGTCCGCGGGAGCTGGCCTTCGGGTTCTCCGGGATGACCTACCTGTTCGAGCCCGAAGACGCCGTCTTCACCGATGCCGACGAACACCTCAACGGGAACTTCGGTTTCCGCCTCACCAAGGCCTGGTTCGGCGACCGGGCCTGGGGTGTGATGGTCGACACCGAGCTGTATCTCGGCGTCGCGAATCGTCTCGTACTCGACGTCGACCTGCCGAACACGATCTTCGGGCTCCACGCCTATGCCGGTCCCGTAGTGTCCTTCGGAGGCTTCCAGACCTACGCGGCCCTGGGCGTCAATCGCACCACCGTCGGGGAGTCGGACATCGTCGAAGTGCCCGGCCCCATCTTGATCACGCATGTAGCAGGCGGGGGCGTCAATCAGGCTTGGTCGGACATCATGACCGCGCGGGCCCGGCAGGCGAACACGGGTGGCGATGTCCTCGCCAGTGTGCCTCGCTACCAGCAGGTGGCCGCGGCGGGGGTTTTCGGCCTCTCGTACGACTTCGGATCCGGCTCCAGCGGCTTCCGGGTCGCGTTCGACTACGTGCCGATCTTCATGGGCCCGACGCGCAACAACTTCCGCGTCACCTTCTCGCTGGCCGGCTGATCGGGCCGGCTCACCGCGAGCCACACCCACCGGGTTCCCGCAGTGCTGCTGATCGAACTCGTCTGTTACAAACGGCCTACGTAGACCTCCCGATCGAGTCGGAAGCCCCACGGCCGCATCCTCCTCGTGTTCCACAACGCGACCCTATGGAGGATGCAGACATGCCGTTCCCCACGAGCTCCACCCGCGCCACCACCTCGGCGATTCTGGGCCTGGCCGCCCTCCTGGCCCTCTCCAACCCGACGCGACTCTCCGCCCAGGACAGCCCAGGACAAGCAAATCCTCTGGGAGCGTTGGTGGGAGCGGTGGCCGGCGGTGCGCTGGGCTTCATCGGCGGGGCCTACATCGGCGCACGCGGCGATTGCTACGAAATCTGCGGTGGCATCGTCGTCGGCGCCCTCGCCGGTCAGACCCTTGGCGTCCCCCTGGGTGCCCACGTCGGGAACGGCGGCCGGGGGAACCTCACCGCGACTCTCGGCGCGAGCCTGCTGTCTGTCGGGGTCGGTATCGCCGGGACCCACGCGACGTCGAGTGAGAACTTCTTTCTGGCGTCGATGGTCGGGCAGGTCGCGGCAGTCACGGTTGCGGAGATCAAGACCTCCCCGAACCTGTCCGTGAGCGCGGGCCCTCGCCTCGTCGGCGAAGAGGTAGGGGTCGGTCTGACGATCCGGTGGTAGGCCTGCCCGGGTCAGCGCGAGCCGGAGCGGAGCGCACCGATCACGACTTCGAAGCGGCCTTCGCCACAGAGCCCCCGAATCCCTGCGTCCTCCCACGCGGCGATGGCTTGGTCCACGAGCCCGTCTCGCGAGGCCCCGTCCGCAACGACCTTGGCCGTGACGATCACCTGGCCCGCATGGCGCCTCGTGTGCTCGGCGATGTGGAACAGCAGGCCCCGAACCGTGCTGGGGAGCCCGGCCCTGCCCACGGGCCGCGGGCCGTCGAGATCGACGGGCGGAACGGCACGGAGCGTGTCGATGGTCGCCTCGATGCACGCCCTGACGCGACCCACGAGAGCGTCTGCTGATTCAGGGGGATCGCCGGGCTCCGCCTCGGCCCGCAGCACCGCCAGCTGCTCGGTGGAGAGCGCCTCGCCTCGGGCATACGTGAGGAGCCGATCGATGGCTCCGCAGACGTGGCGGAGGTGAAAGCCCACCGAGGCCGCTCCGTGGGGCGTCGCCCAGACCTGGTCTACGTCCAGACCGGAAGCTGCGGCCTCGAACTCACGGAGCGCGTCCACCAGAGAGTGGGCGACGGGCTGCAACTCCTCGGTCACACCGGGAACGGGTCCTTCCAACCAGGCTTCGGGCATGGGTCTCCGGGGCTCGATCGACGTGTCTCGGACAGGACCTGAATCCAACCCAATCCATCGAAGAAGGCCAGTCGCTTCGGGATCAAGGTCTCGAGGGTGCCGATGACACCAGCATCCGGCACGAATGGCGAGCGTCATTGGAATGGCGCCGGGACATTGACCAATGCCCCCCTTGGATGCCATGTGAGTCTCATTGGACCACCCCAGCCGTACGGAACCGCCCATGATCCGGCGCCGCACCTACCTCGTCGCACCCCTCCTCGCCGCAGGCAGGTGCCTGGCGGCCACCACGTTCCTGGCAGCGCTGGCTGGTCTGACCACGGCGACCGTGCCCGTCGCCGCCCAGGTCCCCACCCCAGCCGACGTCATCGGCTTCGCGCCAGGTGAGGACTACAGGCTGGCTCCCTACGCGCCCATCGCGACGTACTTCGAGCGGCTCGCTGCGTCCACCGACCGCATGGTCCTGGAGCAGATCGGCGAGAGCACTCGTGGCGAGCCCCTTTATCTAGCGGCGATTTCGACACCGGAGAATCTCCGGAACATGGAGCGCTACAAGGAGATCACACGGACGCTCGCATATGCCCGCGACATCGAAGAAGGCCCGGGCTCGATCCTGCCCGAAGAGGAGGCGCGCCGGCTGGCCCGCGAGGGCAAAGCCGTCGTCTGGATCGACGGAGGACTCCACGCCACCGAGGTCGCACACGGGCAGGTGATGCCCGAGATGGCGCACTACTTCGTGACCGACGAGTCCGACGAAACCCGCTTCATCCGTGAGAACACCATCCTGCTTCTCATGGCGAACATGAACCCCGACGGCCTCAACATCGTCGCGGACTGGTACATGTCGAACGTGGGTGGCCCCTTCGAAATGGCGAGCGTGCCCGAGCTCTACCACCACTACATCGGTCACGACAACAACCGTGACTGGTACATGATCACGCAGGTCGAGACGCAGGCAGTCACTCGCCAGCTCTACCACGAGTGGTTCCCACAGATCGTCTACAATCAACACCAGAGCAGCCCCTGGCCCGGCCGAATCTGGATGCCTCCCTTCGCCGATCCGGTGAACCCCAACCTCGACCCACTCCTGGTCAGCTCGCTCAACCAGATGGGCCAGTCCATGCGCAAGCGGTTCGACGTCGAGGGCAAAACCGGCGTCAACAGCGGCATCACCTTCGACCTCTGGTGGAACGGGTCGATGCGCGGTGGACCGGACTACCACAACATGCTCGGCTTCCTCACAGAGACGGCCGGAGCCGGCTACGCCACGCCGCGGTGCTACGGCGACGACGAGATCCCCGAGACATTCGGCGCACGCAACCTGAACATGCCCACGCGGTCACGCTCCACGAACTACAACAACCCCTGGCTGGGTGGGTGTTGGCATCTGCGGGACGCCATGGACTACATGATGACGGCGGCCATCGGGGTGGCCGACACCGGGGCGAAGCTCCGCGAAGACTATCTCTTCAATCACTACCTGATGGGTCGGCGTCAGATCGAGCGCGGTCGAGCCGCCGACGGTGGTCCCTTCGCGTACGTCCTCGAGCCCCGCGCGTCGCACAATCCGTCGGCCGTGGTCGAGTTCATGGAGCTCATGCAGCGGTCGGGGATCGAGTTCGTCCGCTCCACGAGCCGGTTCGAAGCCGGGGGGCGGGCGTTCCCTCCAGGCAGCTACGTGATCCCTCCCCAGGCGTTTCGGCCCTACGTGGTCGATCTCATGGAGCCCAAAGAGTTCCCGGACCGGCGCCAATACCCCGGCGGACCACCCATCCCGCCGTACGACATGACGGGCTACGAGTTGCGTTATCAGATGGGACTCGAGGTGGTGAACGTGGACGAGCCCTTCGACATGCCCTTCGGCGTCTGGAACGACGTCGACACCAACGTGGGTCGCGTCCGAGGGACGGACGGCAGTGGATACTTCGTGCGCCCCAACTCCAATTGGCTCTACCGGGGCCTCGCGGACCGGATTCAGGAGGGGCGCGTCCGCCGAACAACGCAGGCCATCGAGGGAGTCGCGGCCGGCTCGTACTGGCTGCCCGACCTCGACGCGAACGAGGCGCGTCGCCTGGCGGCGGACTTCGCGCTCACCGTGGCCCGCCCCGATGACGACGTATCGGCCGCCGCCCCGCTCGAGGTCCGCATGCCACGGGTGGCGATCTATCGGTCGTGGCAGGCCCGCATGCCCGAGGGTTGGACGCGTTGGGTGCTCGACCAGTATGGCTTCGCCTGGGAGAACGTCTGGGACGCCGATGTGCGCGAGGGTGCGCTGTCGGGCTATGACGTGCTCATCGTTCCGTCGCAGTCGGTGAGAGGCATCCGAGAAGGCCACGGGCCGGGTGACATGCCGCCGGAGTACGTCGGCGGCCTCGGTGACGCAGGCGTCGCCGCCGTGGAGTCGTTCGTACGGGGCGGTGGCCGACTCGTGGCGGTGGATCAGTCTGTCGACTTCGCCATCGACCTCTTCGACCTTCCCTTCCGGAACGCCGTGGCCGGGGTCTCTTCACAGGAGTTCTTCCTGCCGGGCTCCATCATCCAACTCCGTGTGGACCAGAGCCATCCCCTCGGCTGGGGCCTCGCACCCGACGCGATGACGCTCTTCGCCCGGAGCCAGGTGCTCGAGCGTACCGACGCCGGCCGCACGCCCGGCGTGAGCACCCCCGTTTGCTATGCCGAGTCCGACTACCTCGTCAGCGGTTGGACACTCGGTGGAGACGAGTATCTCGCCGGTCGGACCGCGGTGGCGCAGGCGGCGGTGGACGAGGGAGACGTGGTCCTGCTGGCCTTCGACCCCATCTTCCGCGGGCAGCCCCGGAATACCTTCAAGCTGTTCTTCAACGCGCTCATGGGCGCGGCCACGGAGGGGCTGCCGACGGCAAGGGTCGGTTTGGGCTGTAGGTAGACAGCGGGGGCGCGACCGACGGCGCGTTCCCGCGCGGTGAGGGCCGTCAGCCCGTCGGTGCCTCCCCCGACGCCAACTCCTCGGCCCGAGTCAGAGCCGCCTGCACACGTGGCTGAAGCGCAGGATCGGCGTACTCCCACAGTGTAGCGAAGCGCCGATAGAGCCCTACCGCCTCCGATACGTTGCCCGAGGCGTCATGTAGCTCCGCCAGACGCTCGTACACCACGGGACCCAGGTAGAGCAGCTCGTACTGGCTCCCATCGTAGAAGGGAAACTCCAGGTAGCGCTCGTAGGCCTCGATCGCCTGCACATGCATTCCTGCGACGTCGTAGCCGTGGCCGAGGAAGAAATCCCCGCAACGCCGGCACATGAGAGCCGAGACCGTCGACTCCAGCGTCGCCACGCCCTCGGAGTCACCGCGGCCCAGGAGCAAGAAGGCCTCCGTGAGGCGGATGCGTCGCTCCGCCCGCGGGCCTCCCGTATCGCCGACCTCCGCTTCGAAGCGGTCCAGGAACTCCCGGGGAATCTCCGCATCGCCCATGAGGGCGTGGATCAACGCCAACTCGGGGTAGTCGCGATTGAACGGGCTCAGGGATTCGAGATCGATGCGCTCGAGGTGAGCTTCCAGGCGGGCGCGGGCCCCCTCCGTGTCCTGGGCAACGAAGTGCCAGATCCACGGAAGATTCAGCCCGAATGCGTGCCGATCCGACGGCGTAGCCAGGCGTGCGAACTCGTCGTCGCTGACCAGGAAACTCTGCTCGGCATCGGCCAGGCGTCCCATGTTGGCCTCCAGGTACATGGCGACCGGGTGTCCCCATCCCGACACTTCCGCCCCCGAAGCGAGGATGGAGTCGAGGAGTATTCGACCTTCGGCGGGACGGCCCAGCATGCCGTAGGCCAGGGCCGTCGTCGGCCCCTCGTAGGGGTCCGCGCTTCGAACCCGCTCTGCGGTATCCCTGACCGCCATCACCTCCTCGTGTCTTCGGAGCGCCACGAGCGACGCGGTGAGGTTCCAGTTGTACGGCTGGTCCTCCCACGACGGCCTCGTGCGAAGGAGTCGCACCGCCTCCTCGTACTCACCGAGGTACATGTGCCTGTCCGCGAGGTTGATGGCCGCCGAGACACTCGTCGAATCGAGGATCAGGAGGCTCCGGAATGCCTCCATGGACCGGCGGGGATCGCCCACAACGTTGGTGTAGTAGATCCCCTCATTGAGCAGCCGCTCCCGTTCGGGAAGGCGATCACCGTGCCGGAAGGCCGCTTCCGCCGAGCGTAACGCAAGCTCCCGGTCGCCGCCGTAGTTGCCGATGACGATGGCCAGGGCGCGGTGGGCGGCCGCGAAGGTCGAGTCGAGTCGCACAGCGTCGAGAAGGAGTTGCTGGGCGGTGGTAGGCGCCATCGAGCCTCGCTGGGTGCCGTGGACGGCAGCGGTGAGCTTCTTGAGCGCTTCCAGCGATGTCGTCGTCACGCGACTCAGTGGCTTCGTCTCGGCCACGGAGCGGAGCGATTCGCCGACCTTGCTCCTCATGCGCGCGGAGAGGCCGTCGATGGCTACGATGAGGCCTTCCTCGTCGTCCGCCGTCACGCGGAACGACGCCAGAACGTTCCCCGTCGTCGCCTCCGAAACGCGACTCGTCAGCACGAAGCCCGATCCGAGACGCCCCACCTCACCCGCGATGACAGCCGGCGCTCCCACGCGGATGGCAATTTCGCGAGCAACATCCTCATCGATGGGCTCGCCCGGCTCCCTCAACATCCGCTCCAGGGTCTCGTTGATCTCGCCTGCGGGCACGAGCGTCAACGCAGCCGACTGCCCGAGATCGATCCGGAGTGCCTCGGTAATGAGATCACCCGGCGCGACGTCGCCCGCCGAGCTCTCGAAGTCGGCCAGCACGACCCGGCTGCCGACCTCGAACACGCCCTGAGCAGCGAGCGTCGCGGGCGCCCCGATGCCCGTGACCCGCATCACCATGTAGCCGGTGGTGACGACGCCAAGCAGAGCGAACGCCAGCAGGCCCCCGAGAATCGCACGGTTCCAGGTGAACAGGTCCTCGAGATCGACGCCAGCGGAATCGTCGACGGAATCGGCTCCCGATTCCGGCTTCGCCACTGCCTTCGTCCGGCCGCCCTGCACCCACGCGGTCGCCAGCACCACCGGGAGTCCGAGGATCAACGCCAGGAGCGCACCGGAGAAGACCCAATCGGGGAAGAAGCCCCGCTCGATGAACAGATCGAGGACCTGAAGCAATCCCCAGCCACCACCCATGAAGATGCCGAAGACCTGCCAAAGGCCTCGGTCGTGGGCCTCGTGGGCCATGCGTCGGAGCGTCTTCATGGACGGAGGATCGGCAGAGCGTCTCCCGTTCGCCAGGGTTGCATCCGTGCCCCCTCCACTCGGCCTACCGGCGCGGCTCATGGGGAGATGTCTGAGCCATCCCCTCCCCCGACTCGAACCAACCCGACCTCCGTCCTACCACATCGATTCGCCGAGGAGCGCGCCTTTACCGAATGGGATCCAGATCGAGCCCCAGGCCATCGAAGTACGCCAGGCGATTGGGGATGGTCGCCTCGATGGTGCTCAGCACGCCGGGGTCGAGTCGATCGGCACGGAAGCGCACCGCCACCCATGCCACGAAGCTCTCCGCCATGTCCTCGGAGGCGGGAAACTCGGCAGCGTAGTCGGTGATGAATCGTTGGTCTGCCTCCTGCGCAGCCAGCCATGCCGCCGTGGTGTCATGCTGCTCTTCCAGCCCCATGTGCGACATCTCGTGGAGCATGATCTCCTCGGCGAGTCCTACGCCGAGCAGCTCGTCGCCGAAATCGAGATGAAGCAGTAGTGTGCCCGCCCACCAGATGGCCCACCAGTCTCCCTCGCCGCCCTGCACCCACACGGTATCGACGGCACTCCGGAGAACGCTCGGCATCTGCCCCAGGATGTGTGCGTACTGCTGTGCCTCGGCGTGGGCGGTGGTGCTGTCCATCTCGGGGTTCACCTGCACCTGCGTGGTGAAGCCGTCTGCGAAGACCGCCTCGAAGATGTGGGCGTTCACCGTTGCCGTGTCCTGAAGCCGATCGTCGTGCATGAGCCGCACGGCCTGGCCCAACGGCGTGAGGTCCATCAGCGTGCTGCTGTCGGATGCCGCGATCACGGCAGGCCCCACGTCGCCGGTCCCTTCGAAGGGAGGCGGGAGGATTCGGGGCTGCGTCGGCGTCTCGCCTCCACCGTCTCCACCACACGCCATCATCAACGCACTGAGGACGAACGCGAGGAGGCCGCGCCGCATCGCTACGCCGGTCATCGGCACGCCGGGATCATCGGCCCGCCCGGAACGTCGCATACGCGTTACGCACCTCGTCGAGGACCTCCTCCGTCGGGACCGCCATCAACCCACCGTCGTATGACATCAGCATCTCGTACTCCGTCGATTCCACGGCTTCGATGGCCCGCTGGAAGTAGTCCTCCGCGATGGCGTCCTGCCCCGTGTCCTCGGCGGCAAGGGCGGCCACGTACAGTCCGGTGGGTAGCTCGAAGGATTCGGCGGCCTCCTCCAGTACCGGGAGTACCTGCTGGAGCAAAGCCAGCGCTTCCCTTGAACGGCCGACCTTCAGCATCATGGCAGCGCGATTGACGCGCGCACCGGCGACAGCCTCCGGCGAGGCTCCGGCCCGCTCGTAGTAGCGGGCCATCTCCTCAGAGAGGTCCTCCAGCTCCGACCACTTCTGCTGAGCACGCAGGATGTAGTCCAACCCGAAGTAGTGCCAGTCGAGGTTCGTGGCGTCGGGACCGAACCCGTCGATCAGGCGGCGCACCGCCTCGCGTCGGGTTCGCTCGGCCTTCGCCGTGTCGCCCTGGCTGAACTCCATGATGGACCGGTTGCCGAGAACGTTGGCAGTGGCGACGCTCTCCTCGCCGTAGAAGCGCTCGGTCACCCGGACGGCCTCGTCATAGAGGCGTCTCGCGTCCTCCTTTCGACCGGCCTTGTCCGCCGTGATGGCGAGGTTCGTCAGAACGTTCGTCTGCCCTGGATCGTCCGTTCGCCGGAAGATTTCGAGAGCCTTGCGGTAGAGGACCTCGGCCGAGTCGATCTGGTCCAGGAAAGCGAGCGTCGCTCCGACCCCGAGATACGAGCCGCCGAGGACCGGATCGTCGTCGTCCAGATGGAGCCGTCGGATCTGCAGCGCCCGCTCCTCGTGGGCGAGCTTCGCAGAGTCACCGTAGAACAAGGTGAAGGAGGTGAGGGCGTCCGCCACCTCCAGGGCGTCGGGTCCGAGCCGCTCTTCGTAGATCTGCCGGGCCCGGTCGATTGCCTCGTTACCAGCCTGCGAGGAGAGAGCGTTGCGGGCCCGCCCCAACGCGACGAGTCCCTCGGCGACCTCCACGCTGGAGGGGCCGAACTCCCGCTCCCGGATGGCCACGGCCTCGGTGAGAAGCTCCTCCGCCTCCTCCATGAGGAGGAGGCTGACGTACACGTCGCCCATGGTGAACATCATCCGGGCCTGCAGCCGGGGCTGGTGGCCCAACTCCGTCCTGATCCGCTCGGCGCCGGCATCGAGAAGCTCCCGGGCCGTCACGGTGTTCCCGCGCGCCTCGCTGGGATCGCTCACCTCGAAGAGCCCCGTCATGAAGTCGGCGACCTCCGCAGACGCCTGCGCTTCCAGGAGAGCGGCACTCTCCGCCGCCCGCGCCCGCAGCAAGCCTGACGTCGCGGCGACCGTGCCTCCGACCAGTGCCACCAGCGCGACGCCCGCCGCCGCCACCCCCGCCCGATGGCGCCGCACGAACTTGCTCGCCCGGTACCCGAACGTCGGTGGCCGTGCGTCCACCGGTTCGTGTCGCAGGAAGGCAGCCAGGTCTCGCAGAAGGTCTCCCACGGACGCGTATCGGCGGTCCCGGTCCTTCTCGATGGCCTTCATCACCACCCAGTCCAGGTCACCCCCCAGATCGCGGCGCAGTGCTTCCGGGGTGGTCCGTCGAAGCCCGGCGAGGGTCTGCTGGGTCTCGGCGATGGTGGGGAGCCGAACACTGGGGCGAGGCAGTTCAGCCGTCAGGAGGTGCGCCACGAACTGAAAGCCACCCTTCGACAGCTCGGCCTCCGTGAAGGGAAGCGCTCCGGCCAGCACCTCGTACAGGAGCATGCCCAGGGAATACACGTCGGTCCGGACGTCGAGATCGGCGCCTCCGCCTTCGGCCTGCTCGGGACTCATGTAGGCAGGCGTGCCCAGCATGTGTCCCGCCCGGGTGACACCGGTGTCCGCCGTCTCCTCGGTGGCCTTGGCGATCCCGAAGTCGATGACCTTCGGCGTCGGCCGGTCGTCCACCTCGGTCACGAGCACGTTCGACGGTTTCAGGTCCCGGTGGATGAGACCGCGCTGGTGGGCGTGCTGAACGCCCCGACACACATCGGCGAAGAGAGCGACCCGGTCACGCACGGTCAGCCGGTGCGCGTCGCAGTAGTCGATGAGGGCCTGGCCCTCCACCAGCTCCATGACGAAGTAGGGCCTGCCCTGCTCCGTGGCCCCGGCATCGAAGACCTTCGCCACGGCCGGGTGGTCCATCGCCGCGAGTGCCTGACGCTCGGCCTCGAAACGGGTCACGACCTCCCGCGTGTCCATCCCCACCTTCATCATCTTCAGCGCGACTCGCCGCCGAACCGGCTCCAGCTGCTCGGCTTCGTACACCACGCCCATGCCGCCCTCGCCGAGGACCCGACGAATCTCGTAGGGGCCTACGTACTCGGGATGATCGAAGGGTGATGCCACGAGTGGGGAGGGCTCGGGGGGATGAGCCAGACGATCTCGCCCGACTCCCGTCGGTCGCAGTCTATTCGTCAGCAGGCCGAGACGCGAGGAACGCGCCCGACTCGAACCAGCCCGACCTCCGCCCCACCATGTAGATCCCCGCCCCGATTCCCAGCGTGCCCAGCGCCGCACCCGTCGGAATCGGCGCACCTGTCAGCCCGTTGATCCACGCCGCCAACGTTACGGCAATGAAGACGATGGCCGGGAGGGGGTGGAGCGGCGTTCGGAAGACCGAGCCCTCGCTGTCTACATCACCCCGTCGGACCACGAAGAGCGTCGCGATGGTCAGGGCGTTGAAGAGCAGCAGTGACGAGCCGATGTAGACCAGGAGCGCCGAGAACGCACCGGTGAGGGCCAGGGCGGCGGCCAGCACGCCCTGGGCGACGATGGCGGCCACGGGCGCGACCCCCTGCTCGGACGTCCGGCCGAGGATCTTCGGGGCGACTCCGTCCCGCGCCATGGCGTAGTAGATGCGGGGCCCCACAGCGGTCATGGCGCTGACCGAGCCGAACATGGCCAGCGCGATCACCCCGCTCACGGCCAGAGCCCCCACAGGACCGAAGAGCCGTTCAGCGGCCACGGCGCCGATGGCGATCTCCGCCTCCCACCGGGCCTCGGGAACCGCGTAGAAGAAGAGCGCGTTCAACAGCAGGTACGTGGCGATGACGAACAGCGTCCCCCCGAGAATGGCCCGGGGGAGATTCCGTCCAGGACGTTTCACCTCGCCGGCGATGTAGGCGGCCGCATTCCACCCGGCGTAGGCGTACGTTACCTGAAGCAGCGCCACCCACCCGTTGCTCTCCGGCTCCGCCACCGCCGTGAGTCCGGACCATTCGCCGTTGCCGGTGGAGAAACCGGCCGCGAGCAACAGCGCGATGGCTCCGAGCACCATCGTAGCCAGGGTCGTCTGGAAGCCTCCGCTCCAACGGACGCCAATGCAATGGACGACCGTCAGAACCAGAACGAGTGCGGCCGCTGCCGCCGCCCCCTGCGTGACGCCTCCGACCAGTATCGCATCCGGATCCCAGCCATCGACAAAGGGCGCGACATACGCCGTCACCCCCAGGGAGGACGCCGCCACCGCTGCTGAGAAGCCCACCACGAAGGACGTCCACCCACTGAGGAAGCCCCAGAGCGGCCCGAAACCCTCGCTGAGGAAGCGGTACTCCCCACCAGCCCGAGGCATCCGTGTGGCGAGTTCCGAGTAGCAGAGCGCCCCGCAGAGTCCGAGGAGGCCGGCCAGCAGCCAGACGCCCAGCGACGCCATCGCACTACCCGTGGCCACCCGCACGAAGGCCGGTACGGTGAAGATCCCCGAGCCGATCATGTTGGTGACGACGAACGCTCCGGCGGCCCAGGGGCCGAGGGTGCGGATCAGGCCGTCGGGGTGGGAGGGTTCGGTGCCCATCACGAGCCGGGGGTCAGAAGGAGAAGAGCTTCGTCACCTTCGCCGTCAGAAAGCGATCCAAGACCATACCAGCCGCGGTGTCCCGCCGCTCGGTAAGCACCAGGTAGAGATCCGACAGCGGCGCGTGGATCCACCGGAAGCGCAGGTTGGTGACGAGTTCCTCCCGCGCCTCGTTGTACTGGACGAATGCGCTGGTCAGAAGAGCCGTGGAGAAGAAGACGTCCAGCTTGGCGCCGTAGACGTCGGCGGTGGTGGACGCCTGGCCAGGCAGGTCGATGGCGTTGTGGTTGAGCGAGAGGTCCAGGAGGATCTGCGAGCCGAGGCGGCCGAGGAGAGAGCCTCCGATGGATCGGCGGTCGCCACCGAAGTACTCACCCCCACCGACGTTGACGCGCCCGGAGATGGCGCGCGCGCCACTGAGGGTGTACGACGCCGACGCTTCGGTGAAGTCGTAGCGGCCGACGCCCACCTCCACCCCCCGCACCGAGAACGCCTCGTCGACCCGTTCGAAGCGGTCGGTCACCTCCAGGCTCGCCATGCTCCCGTCCTGGAAGTCGATGCCGAGGCCGGCTGTTCTCAGGCGGGTTTGCAGGCCACCGTCGAAGTCGGTGTAGACGTGGGCCTCGACGTACGGATTGAGCTCGAGGAGGCCGAACCTGCTCAAACGGGGCTGCACGCCGAATGTGCCATACACGTGCCGCATCCCCCGGCGTCTCACGAATCCCACACCGGGGTCGAAATCGTCTTCGAAATGCCGATACAGCGCGAAGACCTCCCAGAACGGATCGCGCCACCCCGCCGAGAATCGGCCTGCGAGAGCCCGATCCACTTCGGAGCCGTCTGAAGCCGTCCCCTCCGTCGCCGCCAGGTACGACTGGATGAGGAGGTAGCCGTTCATGGCCTGCAGGTTGGCGTCGACCCCATAGCTGCGGTTATCGGCCGGCCCACCACCCGTTTCGGTGCGGTTCACGAAGATCCCGCCCACGCTCAGTCCGGGCGTCGGCTCCCCCCGCACGCGCGCTACGGTGAAGTTCTCCGCAGCGAACGACCCTTCCGAGCGCGTCTGCATGTTGAGGGCCCCGAGGGAGACGGGCCCGGCGGTGCCGGTGACCCGTCCACCCCCCAGGATGGGGAGCGGCGCCCCGGTGGGAGTGAGCCCGATGCGGCGGGAATGGAAGAGCGTGAAATCCTGGTTCGTTGCGCCGGAACGCGTCTGCCGGTTGCCCTGGTCGCCGAACTGGAAGACGCCGGCGTTCTCCAGGAAGAACTCGCGCTTCTCGGGGAAGAAGAGGGAGAAGCGGGTGAGATTCACCTGTTCCTGATCCACCTCCACCTGACTGAAGTCCGTGTTCGCCGTCAGGTCGAGGGTCAGGCCAGGGGTGATCCCGTACTTCAGGTCGAGACCGGCGTCGAGCTCGGTATCGGCGCCTACCTGAAGCTCGCCCGATGGCTCGGAGGCCAGTGCGAAGGGCTTGACCAGGAGGTTCCGCCCTGGACGAAGACCGTCGAGGCCGGTCAGTCGGCCACCGCGTGAACTCACGTAGACCTGCCACCGGCGGTCCATGGGCGCCCAGGTGGCGTCTTCGTTCTTCCTCCGGATGCGTCGGAGGAGGTTGAGTCCCCACACCTGCTCCTCCTGGGCGGGATCGAAGCGGAGCTGGGACCACGGGATGGCCAACTCGAGCGTCCACCCGCTGTCGTGGACCCGGGTTCGCATCTCGATGGCCGCATCCCACGCCGAGTTGTTGATGCGGCCGTCGTCTGCGGACTGGAGATCCCGGACCGCTCCCCCCGGGTTGAAGAAGAAGGCGAAGACCATCGATCCGTCGAGAAAGGGATCGAACATGAGACCGAAGGCGTCGCCGTCCCGCGTGTTGGGGTCCCGCTGCAGGGTGGGGACGATGGGCTCGTAGCCCGCCTGGTCCATGAGCTCGGCCCCGACGTACAGGTAGTCGTCGTCGAAGAGAATGCGCACCTCCGTCCGCTCCGTGGCCGGCATCCCGGCGTCGGGCTTTTGCTGCCAGAACTCGTCGATGACGGGGGCCGCCGACCAGGTGGCGTCGTCCAGTACGCCGTCGATGGCCACCGGACCGCTGGCTCGGGCTGCTGCGGCCGTGGGCCGTGGCGCCTCGTCGAGAGCGATGGGCGTCTGGGCCGCGGCGGGGACGGCCGCCGTGACAAGGACGACGATCATGGCGGCGGCGGGAGCGAGCCGGGCGTCAGGGCGAACAGGCGAGATGCGAGGCATGCAGAGGGGTGTGCGGAGGACGGAAGGGACCCCAACCGGGACACCCGGACCGTGAGATGAGTTGAATGGCCCCCTAGGGGTCGCCACTCGCTCCATCCACCGGCCGCGGTAGACGCCGGGGGTCCGGATCCGGCTTGCCCGCCGGTCGCGGGAGCGTCTCACGGACCGCCTCGGGAGGGTCGGCCGGACGGGGCAGCGCGGCCCGAGCCTCCAACTCGAGGATGGCCGCGGAGAGGGCCGCGCCCCGGGGGCTCTCCTCCCCCACGACCCGCAGCGCCTCCCGCATCTGGGGAAGCACCTCCACGGCATCCAACTCCGCGAGGGCCACGGCGGCGTGGTGTCCGGACGCGCTGCGCAGACTGTCCGCGAGGGCGGCCAGCACATCGGCTCGATACCCGCCGATGGCTCCTTCCAGCCGCTGGGGGTGCCCCTTGAGCGCGTCGAGAACGGCTTCGGCGAGGGCGCCCTCGTCGAGGGCTTCCAGGGCATCTCGAGCCCACGCACGGAGCGGCTTGCCCTGGTGTGACCCGTCCTTGCCGAGTACCTGGATGATCGGCCCCGTGGCCCGTGGATGGCCGAGTCGCCCGAGCGCCTCACACGCCCGGGCCTTCAGCGTCGGATCGCCTCGCTGCAGAGTCCCGATGAGGGCCCCGACCGCGCGCCCGTCTCCGAGCTCTGCCAGGGCGCCCGCCGCCTCCTTGAGAGCCTCCTCGCCCCGCCAAAGAACGAGCCCCTCTTCGTGGATGGTCCCACCGGGGCCCCGTAGCCTTCGAATGTGCCTCTGCACCTCGTCTTCGTCGGGCCGATCGTCGAGCTCCAGGACCGGTAGAATGAGTTGGAACAGCTCGAAGAGACGGACGAGGGGCCGCGCTTCCTCGACGGCAGGGACCGTGCATCGGAGAAGGGCAACGCCTGCGGGATATGGATCGAGGCGAACCCCGCCGTCGGTGATCTCCAGGGAGATGTTCGCCTGCGCGAAGACGATGGAGCGGATGCGGCCCCTCTGGAAGAGCTTCCGCACCTGCGTGGGCGCGTTGGAGCGTATGGCGAACCGGCCATCGAAGGAACGACTCCCCACCACGCCGATCCGAAGGCCGACCCACCGGGCGATCCGATCGAAGAGCGTCGCTGGCCGGAGTGCGAAGTCGAGTCCGCCCACGTTGTGGAAGGGCGCACGAAGTCGGTTGTAGACCCGCAGGTCGTTCTCGTCGAACCGGACGAGGTCGAGGGTGAGCATCGTGTGCCGGAAGGGGAGCTGGACCACCAGAGGCTGAACCACCGGAGGAGCATCCGTCCGTGCCACGACGACACTTGCTCCGACTGCCTCAGCCGCACGGCGCATCGCTCGCCTCTCCGCCCAGCCTCCGAAGGTCTTGTGCGCGTAGCTCATCACACCCGTCCCGGGTCAGCCCTGCTCGGGCGGCTCACCGGACGCCCGGGGCAGCCTTTCGGCTGTCGAGTCGGGCGTCCCGGATGGACGGGGAAGCGTGTCGCCAGTCGGCCTGGGGGCTTCGGCCGGCCGAGGCAGCGCCGAGCGCGCCTCCAGCTCCCGCACCGCAGCGTCGAGTGCTTCGGCACGTGTGCGCCTGGTACCGGACGTGCGGAGAATGGCGCGCATCTGCGGCAGGACTTCGACGGCGTCGAGTCGTACCAGCGCCTTGGCCGCATGATGGCCCGAAGCCCCGGTCAGGGCGGTGAGGAGAGCCCGAAGTACCTCGGACCGGTAGGGCCCGGCGGATTCGCGCAGCCCTCCAGGATCACCCTCGATCGCCGCCTGGAAGTCCTTCGACAGCCGCCCCTCTCCCATCCTCTCGAGCGCCTCGGCGACCCAGGCCCGGAGGGGCCTCCCCTGGAAGGGCGCGTCGTCCCCCAACAGCGGCACGAGGGAACGCACCTTGTTGCCGACCTTGCCCAGGGCGACGACCGCCCGGACGGTGAGAGCGAGGTCGCCCCGGTTCATCGCCGCGACCAACGCCCCCACCGCACGTGGGTCACCGAGTTCACCCAGCGACTCTGCCGCCTCGTAGAGCGCTTCATTGCCGCTCCACCGGACGCGCCCGTTCTCGAGGATGGTGCCCATGGGACCGCGGAGTCTTCGGATCTGGCTGGTGACCTCGTCGTCACCGAGGCGCTCGTCCGCGGTGAGCTTCGGCAACACCTCCTGGAAGAGCTCGAACAGATGCACCAGGCGCTCGGGATCGGTGATCACCATCGGGGCACGGAAGTGGAGCTCGTCCACCCGGTCCGGGAACTTCTTGAAGACCGATCCCCCGTCACTCACTCCGAAGTGGATTTGGGGCTGGATGCGGATGAGCCCCCGGATGCGTTCGTCGGCGAGGAGATTCCTGACGTGCTCGTCCGAAGTGCTCTTGATGACGAAGTCGTCGTCGAAGCGACGGTCGCCGATGATGATGTCCTGCATTCCCAGAGCCACGCCCAACCGACTGAACATCGTCCGACGATAGATCTCGAACCGGAAGCCGTCCGGGTTCACGTAGGGGGCACGCATCCGCGTGTACGTGGGCCCGTCGTCGCCGCTCGAGTCGATGTCCAGCGTCACGATGGAGTGCCCCACTCGCAGCTGTACGACATCGGGGGCAAGGCGACGGCCCGTTTCGTATCGCCCGCCCACGAGGTCGGCCGCTCGCCGCCAGGCACGCTCGCGGCTCGACACGCCAAACAGCCGCCGCAGGAAACTCACCGCAGCCGCACCACCGGACGTTGCTCGAAGAGGTCTGTCTTCCGTCGCAGGTCGTGCACGGTCACACACAGCCAACGGTTCTCGTCGATGGAGTACGTCACCCGAAGCCGCGGCGCCGTCCCCGACCCAGGTGGGCTCAGTGGTAGCCCCGGATCGGCCTCGTTGAGGCAGATACAGAACGCTCGTTCTCCGTCGGTCCGGGGGACGAAGTAGCGGGCACCGCTGGCCCGCTCTTCCCATCGGACGCGTTGGCCCGCCACGCGACCCACCTCGCAAATGAAGAGGTTGATCTCGTGCTGGCCGTCGAACCCCGCCGAGTAGTAGCGAGTCACGAAGTCCTCTCCCGTGGGGTACGAGGTCCCCCCTGGAATCAGCAGTTCGTACTCGGCGTCGCCGTCCCCCTCTGGGAGGACGCGCAGCGCGTAGTCGTGATAGATGAAGTCATCGATCTGTGCCCCAGCCGCGAACACGCAAGCTCCGCGAGCCACCGCCTCGAAGGGCATCCACTCCCGAACCTTGTCCCGACCGAGCACCTCCCCCACCAGGTTGCGCACCTCGGGAAGCAGCGTCGACCCGCCCTCCAGTATGACGTCGTCGATGGACTCCACGCCGATGGCGTGGCGGTCCCCCAACTCCTGGACGAGGGCGTTGAGCAGCTCTCGAATGCGGTCGTACAGTCCGCGAGAACGCAGGATTTCCACCAGCGCTGGATAGTCCAGCGTCCCGAAGCTCTCGTTGCGGAACGTGAACGCGCCCTCCCGTCCGGCGCTCGCCAACAGCTTCACCCGCTCCGCTTCCCACCCCAGCGCGACGCTCCACTCCGGCCAGTCGTGGAGGGCGGTGGGTACGAAGGACTCCAGGATCCACCGGTCCACGTCGGTGCCACCGAGTTGGAGCGTCTGCTTGGCGAGTACCTCCGCGCGACCTGTGGAGACCGCTTCGCTGCCACGCGATCGCAGCGCCGCCGCCTCCATCGTCCCACCTCCGAAGTCGAAGGCCACCAGGGTCGATTCGCGGGCAAGATCAACGCCGTATCCGAGGGCCGCAGCCACCGGCTCATCGATGGTCCGGAACACGATGTCTCGGCGGCCTCCGGTCAGCCGTGCCCAAAGCCGCCCCCACCACGTCGGGTGATCGATCCGGCGCACGATGTCCTGCAGCGCCGCCCGGTACGGTTCATAGACCCCTGCGGGCGCGGCGATGGTCACGTCGCGGACCTCCTTGCCCGACTGCTGCTCGAGTTGAGCGATGAGCTCGCGAAGGAAGAGCTCGGCGGCGCGTTCGGCGGTCACGGCACGAGGTCCCACACGCGCGAGCGTTCGGCCGGCCTCCCGCCCCAGGTAGCGCTTGAAGCCAGCCACGAAGCCCGTGGCTCGCCCGTCCCAGTTGTACTCGACCGCCTTCTGGCCGATGAGAACGTCCTTGCCGTCGGCGGACATCACGCAAACGCACGTCGGCACCACCGGCGTCTGGGTTACGGGCTCGAGCTTGACCAACTCGGGGAGGTTGACCACGTGTGGTCGACCCGCACGGTCTTCGCACACCACCGTGTTCGAGGTCCCGAGGTCGATGGCCCAGTGGATCGTCATGCGGCCAAACTATGACGCGGTCCACGGCTCGGACATGAAGTCGATGGGGCCTGGGCGGCCCGTCCCGTCAACGCGAGGGATGGTCCCCGCCGGGAACTCGAGCCTTGGTCAGGGGGCGGGCACCTCCCCATCTTGCAACGTCCCAGAGCCCCAGGAGATCACACGTTGACCGCGACGCCTGAGTGGTTTGGCCACCTGGACCTCTACACGGTTTTGGACAGCCTCCCGGACGGCGTGACGCTGGCCGACGACCAGGGCCGGATCGTGTTCTCGAATGCAGCAGCCGACCGGATCCTTGGCACCGAGGCGCCGCCCGACGCGCCGCCCCACGAGTGGGCCGAGCACTTCGGCGTGTACCTGCCTGACGGGAAGACGTCGTTTCCGACGGATCGATACCCCCTGGTCCGGGCGGTGGCGGGCGAGGAAACCCGGGGGGTCGAGATGCTGATCCGCAACGCATCGGTGCCCGAGGGCGTGCTCATCGCCGCATCCGGGAAGCCCCTTCGGGACCGGACCGGGGCGTTGATCGGTGCAGCGGTCGTCTTTCGCGACATCACCGAGCTCCGCAGGGCTCAGCGGCTGAAGGACGAACTCGCCGCCTTCATCATCCACGATCTCAAGAGCCCCCTCACGACCATCATCGGGACCAGTGACCTCATCGCGCTGGACCATGGAGACAACGCCGAGATCCTGGAGGATCTCCAGACCATCCGAGTCGCCGCCCACCGGATCAACCGGATGGTGCTGGACCTCCTCGACTCCCAGATGGCCGACGACGGAGCCCTCGAGCCTGCCCTCGCCGACATCGACCTCGCCACGCTCTTCCGCACCGTCCGCGAGGCCGCCGTGGGCCGGATGGCCACCCGCGACCGCGAACGCGTGATCATCGGCGACGTCGATGGACTGCGGGTCCGAGCCGACCAGGAGCTCCTCTTCCGAAGCCTGATGAACCTCGTGGACAACTGCGTGAAGTACGGGCCTGGCGAAGGGAAGATCCGGGTCGACGGCACCGCGACGGAACACGACACGGTACTGATTACCGTCGAGGACCAGGGACCGGGCGTGCCTCCCAGCCTGCGCGAGCGGATCTTCGACAAGTACGCCCGGGTCGAGCGCGCCGTCGAGCATCGGGCGAAGGACAGCAGGGGGCTGGGGCTTCGGTTCTGCAGGGTCGTGGCGGAGGCGCACGGCGGTCGCATCTGGGCGGAGGACGCCGAACCACACGGCACCCGATTCTGCTTGACCCTGCCGGCCGCGAGGTAGCGCCGGCCGGACTAGCGCCTTCCGCTCACGTTGATGAAGAGCCGATTCAGCGATTCGGAATTGGCGAAGCCCAGGTCCGGCAAGCCGTCTCCGTTCACGTCGGCGGCGGCGACACCATAGGTGGCTTCCTCCTCGTCCCCGACGAAGTGCTCGGTCCAGGCTCGGCCGGAACCGTCGTTGAGGTAGACCGCGTTCCTACCTCCCACGTTGGCCACGACGATGTCGAGATCACCGTCCCCTTCGAGATCGACCACCTTGGTCATGTACGTCCGCGCGTTTCCTCCAAACGCGATGCCTGAGCCGAAGGCGCCCTCGCCACGCCCCAGGTAGACCGCGTTGGGCTCCCCGATGTTCACCGCCACGATATCGAGGACGCCGTCGCCGTCGAGGTCGGCCAACGCCACGCCTCGGGTCTCGTCGGAGCCCGTCCCGAACTCCCGCACCTCGTCGAAGGACAGCGAGCCGTCGTCGAAGAGGATCTGGTTCGCCTGCCCGTCGCGGTTGGCGAGCACCAAGTCGACGTCGCCGTCCCCGTCCACGTCTCCCACCGCCACGGCGATGGTGGAGCCGTCGGGATCGCCGAAAGGACGCTTGGGACCGAATCGCCCGGTTCCGTCATTCAGATAGTATCCGTTGGGCGCCCCGCGATTGGTGACGAGGAGGTCGAGGTCGCCGTCGCCATCGAGGTCGTGGAGTTGCGCGGAGCGTGTGGGGTCCGTCTCCGGGCCTACCGACCACGCCCGAGTGAACACCCCTGCCCCGTCATTCAGGTACACGCGGGACCAGGCACGGTCGTTCCCCACGACGATGTCGGCATCACCGTCGCCGTCCAGGTCGCCGGCCGGCACCGCATACGTCGTGGCCCTCTCCGGGCTCAGCGGATAGCCGTAGGTGAACTGCCCCCGCCCGTTGTTGATGTACACCTCGTTGACCTGGGTCCAATGGCGGCCGTTCGCCATCACCGCGTCCAGATCCCCGTCCCCGTCGACGTCCACGAACTCCATGGAAGCGGTGAGATCGGACGGTACGCCGAAGATCAGGCGGTTCGTCGACTGGAAGGCCACCTGGGCGTCGGCCGGGGTGGAGAGCAGCATGACCGCCGTGAGCACCCAGCTTCCCACCACCAAGCGTCGTGTTGGGGCGGGCGGGGCGTCCAGCCCTGGCACCGATCCGCTCTGCGGCTCGCTGGACCTCATCGTCATCGCACGGTGAACGGCTCTAGGTGGACGGGCAGGATGACGCGTGTGCCGGGGGACAGCTCACGGACCGTCTCGACGAAGGGCACCAGGTTGCGCTGGACATTGGCTTCCTGAGAGAAGCCGTACGGAAGTCGGAAGTTGTCCCAATGTGTCGGGATGACCACCTCGGGATAGCCCGTCGTCTCCAGGAGGCGGCGGTCGTAGTCGTACAGCCCCAGCCGTGACCCGTTGATACCGGCCAGGAGGATGTCGGGCTCGATTCCCTCGAACTCCCGTTCGATGAAGTTCATCGACCCCATGGTCAGGACCGTGCGCCCGTCGAAGCGGGCAAGGAAGCTCAGCGACCCCCCTTCGATGAACTGCTCGATGCGCAGGGGAGCCTCGAGGTCCGTGTCGCGGTCGTATCGGCGGGTGTCGTGGTAGTGCTTCTCGTTGAGTGCCGAATGGATGCCCGGTACGACCCGCACGCTGAAGCCGTCGAACTGATAGTCCTCCCCGCCCCCCACCGCGTACAGTTGGTCCTCCGCGATGCCGTACGCGCGCAGGATCATCATCGTCGTCTCCGTCCCGATGACCTTGGCTCCCGTCTTCCGGGCGATGTAGGGGATGTCGCCGAGGTGGTCGAAGTGGCCGTGGTGGACGAGGATGAAGTCCGCCTCGGGGATCAGCGAGTCGATGAGCGTCGTGTCGGACCAGGCGAGGTCGGTCCGCGCGAAATCGGGCCGGGTGTCATCGGGATGCCCGCCGCCGCCGTACTTCAGACGCGAAGGCCACGGATCGATGAGGACGACGACGTCGCCGTCGGAGATCCGCCAGCCGGCGGCGCCGAAATACATGAGCTCGAGCTCGGCCTGGGCGTGGGCGACGCCAGGGCCGGCGACGATGAGGAGGGCGGCGAGAAGCCACCGGCACTGTCGGGCCATGGGCATTCTTGGACGGTCCTGGTCTTGAGGTGGCCATCGGCCTCGGAAAGGAGAGGCAACGTACCCTTCTGGTAGCCCTTCCGCCCAGCGAGGCTTACGATCTGCGGGCTCACGGTCGTCGCTCACAACGAGGCGAACTCCCATGACCCGTCCAACACGGTCCGCAGTCCAAGCGGCGCGTGCCCTGCTGCGGCTCTCGATCCTGCTGTTGCCCGTGGCGGCCTGCACGCAACAGGTGTCGGAGGCCGGCCCCTTCGACGTCCTCATCACCAACGCGCGCATCGTGGACGGCGCCGGCAACCCATGGTTCCGCGCCGACGTCGGGATCCGCGGCGATCGGATCGCCGACGTCGGGGACCTTGCCGGCCGGGCAGCCCGACGGACCATCGATGCCGGCGACCGGGTGATCACGCCGGGCTTCATCGACATGATGGGTCAGTCCACCGTGGTGCTCGTGACCGACCCGGCCAGCGCGGAGAGCAAGCTCCGACAAGGCATCACGACCTATCTCTCGGGCGAGGGCGGATCTCCGGCTCCGCGACGTCCGGACGACGACGGCCCGACGGTGGACGGTGAAGAAGTCGCTTGGACGACGTACGGCGAGTACTTCGACCTCCTGGAGTCCCGGGGTATCGCCATCAACGTCGTGCACAACGTCGGTCTCACCCAGGTCCGGCGCGTGGTCCTCGGCGATCAGGACGTGCAACCCACGCCGGAACAGCTGGAGGAGATGAGGGCTCTGGTTCGGCAGGCGATGGAAGACGGGGCGGTGGGCACATCGACCTCCCTCATCTACCCGCCGGCGGTCTACGCCAGCACCGAGGAGCTCATCGAACTCACTCGAGTGGCCGGAGAATACGGCGGCGTCTACTTCACCCACATGCGAAACGAGAGCCATGCGGTGCTCGAGGCCATCCGCGAAGCCATTGCGGTAGGGGACGGCGCGGATGTGCCGGTACACATCTATCACCTCAAGGCTGCGGGCCAAGAGAACTGGCCCCTCATGGAGGAGGCGCTCAGCCTCATTGATTCGGCACGCGCGGCGGGGATGGATGTCACCGCCGACATCTACCCCTACATCCGAAACGGCATCGGGTTGGGTTCTTTTCTACACCCTCGACACTACGCCGCCGGGACCCAGCCCTTCCTGGAGACTCTGGACGATCCCGCGGTCCGGGCTGAACTACGACGGGAAGTCGAGACCACGTCCGATTGGGAGAACTGGTTCCGCCACGTCGGCATGGACTGGGACAACGTGCTCATCGTCTCGGCCCCCGATGACGTCGATCCGCAAGTCATCAGTCGCTCCGTGGAGGAGGCGGCGGACGTGCTCGGCACCGACCCGTGGAACGCCTTCTTCGATCTCGTACGGGCGGGGGGCGTCAGCGTGAATCCGCAAAGCATGAACGAGGAGCAGAAGCACCTGGCCCTTCAGGCGGAGTTCGTGATGATCGACACCGACGCCTCGCCCGTGAACCCGGACAACGCGGACAGCTCGCATCCTCGGGCGTTCGGCGCATTCCCACGGGTCATCGCCAAGTACGTCCGCGAGGACAGCGTGCTGAGCCTCGAGGACGCTGTGCGACGCATGTCGTCCATGGCTGCACAGCGACTGGGGCTCCATGATCGCGGGCTGGTGGCCCCCGGAATGGCGGCCGACCTCGTCCTCTTCGACCCCGAGTCGTTCCGCGACGAGGCCCGGTTCGGGGCGGAAGCCATGCGGTACGCCGTCGGCGTCGACTACCTCTTCCTCAACGGCGCCATCGTCATCGATGACGGGGCGCTGCAGGACGTCGCAGCGGGCCGGGTGCTCAGGAGAGGAGGGCGATGATGTCGAGATGCTGCCGAAGCGCACCCGTACTGGCCGTGGTGTGGCTCGCGGCGTGTGGCTCCGAGCCACAGCCGCGCTCCCCTTCCGACGGTCCCACCCACCCCGGTGTCGATGCGGTCTTCACCGACCTCGACCGGGACGACGCCCCGGGAGCCGCTGTTGGTGTGCTTCTCGACGGAGAGGTGGTGCACCGGGCGGGCTACGGGATCGCCAACATGGACTACGGGATCCCCATCACGCCTGGGACCGTCTTCGACATCGCATCGATATCGAAGCAGTTCGGAGCCATGGCCGCACTGCTCCTCGAGGCAGAGGGCCAGCTCGATCTGGACGCCGACGTCAGGAGCTACGTGCCCGAAGTGCCCGACTTCGGCCGCACCATCACCCCCCGCCATCTGGTGCATCACACGAGTGGCATCCGCGACTGGCCCCAGTCCATGATCCTGGGCGGTGTCATGTACACGGACGTCATCTCCTTCGATCAGATCCTGCGGATGCTCTATCGCCAGGAGGATCTGGACTTCGATCCGGGCGCGGAATACTCGTACTCGAACACGGGGTACAACCTCCTCGCGCGTATCATCGAAGTGCAGTCCGGGCAGTCGTTTCGGACGTTCACCGAGGAGCGGATCTTCGACCCCCTCGGGATGGAGAACACCCACTTCTCCGACGACCACCTGGAGATCGTGCCGGACCGTGCCGAGTCGTACACGCCGAACGGTGAGGACGGATACCGGCGTGCCATCAACCAGCTCACCGCCCTGGCCTCCAGCTCCCTCAACACCACGCTCGACGACTTCCTCCTCTGGATGAAGAACTACGATTCCGCTGAAGTCGGCGGGACGGAGATCGTCGAGCAGATGCTGCAGCGGGGAACGCTGAACGACGGCGAGGAGATCTCTTACGCGTACGGTCTCTCTACAGGCGACTACAGGGGGCTCGCTACGGTCGGACACGGCGGTAGTTGGGCCGGCTTTCGCACCAACTTCGTGCGATTCCCCGACCACGGCCTCTCCGTCGTCGTCTTCTGCAACGTCTCGAATTGCGATCCCGCGGGCCGAGCGCGACTCGTGGCGGAGGTCTTCCTCGAGGACCGGATGACAGCGCCTGTGGACGATGCGGAAGAAGACGATTCGCCCCGTCCGTCTGCCACCCTCTCTCTCACCGCGCTCCGTGCGTACGAGGGTGCATTCCGGAGTCCCGAGCTCGACTCGACGTACGACGTCGTCATCGAGGACGGGGCCCTCGTCGTTCGGAACTGGCGCATCGAAGACGTAGCGCTGACGCCTGCGGGTCTAGACCAGTTCACCGGCGATCAATGGTGGCTGTCGGAGGTCAGGTTCCGGCGCGACGACCAGGGCCGGGTAGACGGACTCCTGGTCACGGGTGGACGGATCCGAAACGTCAGGTTCGAACGGGTTCGCTAGGAGGCCCTCACCTCGTCCAGTCCTGCTACCGCTCCCATGTCAGCGGTGGCAGCACATCGCCCTGCTTCTCGAACATGAGGTCGATGAGCCGCACGGCGTTCGGGTAGGAGCGCGTCGTGGGATCCAGGAGTAGTGCCTGGAGCAGCCGGTCCCGCGATCGCTCTGCGAAGGCGTCGACCAGGAGTCGGTTGATGGAGCACTGGGTGCGGAGGATGGCGAGCACCGGCTCCGGGAGGGGGTCCGCCGCGAGGAGCTCGAGGCGCCCGTCCGCCACCGACGCGGGCACCTCCACGACGGCATCCGACGGGAGTCCCTCGATGAGGGGTCGAAGGAGGTCCGACGCATCATTCGACATGATGCGGTTGGGGACGTTCACCGCATCCAGCTCGTGGCGGGCGGCACCCACCAGTCCCTCGATGAGGGGGATGGCCAACTCGCCCGAGGGGCGTGGATCCGCCGGATCCGAGCTTCGGTTGGGGCTGGGCTTCAGACGACCCTCGCGAACGGGGTGGAAGAGCGGGGTCTCGGTGGGCTTGTCCCGCAGGTTGTAGATCCACGGCGGGATGTCGCCCCCGGCCCAGGGGTCTCCTTCCGCCGGATCGTGGAAGAACTGCATGTCCTGGCTGGGCAGAAGATCGGCGGCCCATCGGATGTACTCGCCGATGTGATTCGTGCCCGGGGACGGATAGAGGCCGAACGACCGGAGGAGGAGACGGCTCAACGCGATCTCGTCGAAGTCGTGCAGCCAGTGCGCTCGTCGCTCTCGCTCACGGAGCTCCGGATAGAGATCGGCACCCGTGTCCCGGTCGCGGATGCGCGTGAACCACGTGATGTGGTTCAACCCGACGGATTGGTACGACAGCGTCTCGACGGGGCGCTCCAGGAAGGCAGCCACCTGCGCCATGCCCTCGAAGACGCCATGGCAGAGGCCGACGGTGCGCACGGGACTCAGGCGACATTGGGCTTCGCAGAGCTTGGTGAGGGGATTGGTGTAGTTGAGCATCCACGCGTCCGGACACACCCGCTCCATGGTGCGGACGATGTCCATGACGGGCCCCATGTTGCGTAGCGCGTGAAAGAGCCCTCCAGGGCCACCGTTCTCACCGTAGATCTGCTCGAAGCCGAGCATCCGCGGAATGTGGAAATCCTGCGACCAGTAGAAGTACCGGCGTCCCTCGATGGCGGTGACGACGAAGTCGGCGCCTTCGAGGGCCTCCTCGAGGACCGTGGTGCTCGTGAACCGCACACCCGATGCACGGGACCCGATCACTTTTCTGGCATAGGCGTGGGTGCTCTCGACCGCGGACGCGTCGAGGTCCATGAGGGCGACCGTCAGATCGTAGTCCGCCAAGGGCTCGCTGAGCACCAGATCATTCACGGTCGGCGGGCCGAACTCCCGGGAGCCCGCACCGATGAGAGTCACCTTCAAATCGACGCCTCCCTTCTGGCGATCACCAGGGTCAGCCCCCCTGCCACCAGCGACAGGGCGAGGAGCAACAACCCTGCACCGGGCCGGTCGGTCAGCACGTATCCGATCCCGAGGAGGGCGGAGTAGAGGAAGGTGACGCTGAGTGTGAAGCCGAACCACCGCTGCCCCGCGGTGCCCTCGATCTGGACGTCGGGCGCGCGAGCAGCGACAGGCCCCCACCAACCACCCGGGCGCACCTTTCTGTAGAACTCCTCGAGTCGATCCGGCGCGTCCGGCGGGGTAGCGAAGGCGATAGTCACCCACACGATGGTGGAGATGAGGACGATGACGCTGGCCCGCACGAAGTCGTACTCGGGACCGTACAACACGGCGAGCGTCTCCACCCACTCCGCGGGCAAGACCCCTACTCGTGCCAGGCCGGCCGTGATGATCCGACCGTTGGCGAGAACGAGGGAGCTGGCCATGGCCGCGATCTCCGCCCAGGCGTTCACGCGCCACCAGTACCACCTCAGCATCCACACGAAGGCGACCCCGGCGGTGAGCTCGATGATGTAGATCCAGCCTCGCTGTATGGACGTCATCTGCCAGGCGGCGAGGGCCGCGACGACCGCGAGAAGCGCCACCGACACCCTCGAGGCGAGCACGTAGTGAGCCTCTGTCCGGTCCCGGACCATGAATCGCCGGTAGACGTCGTTCACCATGTACGAGGCACCCCAACAGAGATGCGTATCCATGGTGCTCATGAAGGCGGCGAAGAACGCCGCCACCACCATCCCCCGGAGCCCGACAGGGAGCAGCTCGCCGATCATCATCGGGTAGGCGAGCTCCGGGTCGGCGGCGAGCTGGGCGGCCACTTCGGCGCCACCGGCGCCGGGGAGCAGGAGCAGCGACCCCAAGCCGACCACGACCCACGGCCACGTCATGAGCACGATGCCCGCCAGGGCGAACCAGAGGGCCGCGAGGAGTGACTGTCGTTCGTCACGGGTGGCGAACAGCCGCTGAGCCAAGTAGCCGTCTCCCTGGGCCGACCGCACCCAGAGAAAGCCCATGAGCAGGAGGAACGACGCCAGCTCCAGCGAACCCATGGTGGCGCTGCTCGGCGCGAGGTCGAGGGCCGAGGGCGGTGCGCTGGCGAGCCCCCGGACTCCTTCGGCCAAACCGCTGGGTCCCCCGACCCGCGCCAGCACGAGGCCCGCCAGGATGACCGAGCCCACCATCCCCACGACGAACTGGAGGAGGTCGGTGGCCACCACGCCCCACAACCCCGACGCGGCGGTGTACAGCAGGGCCACGACGCCCGCGACAAGCAGCGTCAACGCCGGATCCCACCCCAGGAGCACCTGGCTGAACTTCACCATCGCCAGCATGACCCACCCCATGACGACGGCGTTCTTCAAGAGGCCCTGATACAGCGCCGAGAACACCCGCAGTCCGGCGGCGGCTCGACCGGAGTACCGCAGCTCGATGAACTCCGCGTCGGTGACGATGCCGGCTCGGCGCCACAGCTTGGCGTAGAAGAAGACGAGGAAGAGCACACCCGTCCCCTCGTACCACCAGAGCCAGTTGGCGACGATCCCCCGCTCCCTGACGATGCCTGCCGTGGCGAGGGGAGCGTCGGCGGCGAACCAGGTGGCTGCGATGGACGTTCCGGCGAGCCACCAGGGAAGGCTGCGACCGGCGACGAAGTAGTCCTCGACGCTGCCACCGGCCCTGCGGGCGAAGTACCATCCGATCCACAGGACGATGGCCCCGTACGCGGCGATCACCCAGAAGTCAGGCGCCGTGAGCCTCACAGGGCAAGCCTCATCGGGTCCGACTCACCGGATGGGCTCACAGATCAGGAGTCACCGTACGAGAGGAGGTTCGCCAGGATCCGGTACGCTCCCGGCACGCCGTAGGGCGTTTGGCGATGGAGAGCCAGGGCGATGTAGGTCCAATGCCCTTCGCCCACCGGCGCCGTGAGCCAGATGCCGCGCTGGGGCTCCTGTCCGGTGTCGTGGGTCTCCACCAAGGCCGTGAATTCAGGACCCCATTGGGTGAAGAACTTGCTGCCCCGCTGCTCCACCCAGTTCTCGAAGTCGGCGGTGGTGATCCGGTTGGGCATGCGAAGGAGAGGGTGCTCCGGACTCAACAGCTGGACCGGGGCATCCTCCTCCGAGACCTCCTCCGCATTCCCGGGCAGCTCGGCATCCCACGGGGCCAGCGCCACAGCATCGAACTCGGGCGTCTGGTACAGAACCACGACGTGGCCGCCGCCTCGGGCGAATGTCAGGACATCGTCGTTGGCGGCCGCCAGCGCCCCACGGACCGCGTAGGCCCTGGTGCCGATGACGAGGGCGTCGTAGCGGTCGAGGACTTCGCCACGGAGGTCCCCGTCGCCCAGCAAGTCGACGGTGGCGCCGAGCTCACGCAGGGCCTCGGGGATGGCGTCACCGACACCCATGACGTAGCCGACGCGACGGTTCGGCTCCACGGCCAGCGATGTGAAGCGGACGGTGGCTTCGGCCGGTGTGAAGAGGGACCGGGGCTCCAGGTCCGGATGCACGATGCGCTGTTCGGTCCGGTCGAAGGGGCCGCCCTCAGCCTCCAGCACGGCCCGAATGTCGACCCGATCTCGCTCCCCGGCGTCGGTGTCGCCGGACGGCGCCCACACGCGGAAGGCCACCTCCGTGGACGCTCCGGGTGACAGCGCCCGGACCATCCGACTGTCGGGCTCGACCCGCCACCCGCCAGGTACGACCAGGCGCACCCGTCCATCGGACAGAGGCCCCGTCAGGCTGGAAACGGTCACCCGGAAGTCGAGGGGGTCCTCGCTGCGGCCGAAGGGCACCACGCGGACCGAGGGTTCGAGTCCCACGGAGGCCGCCGGAACCACCTGGAGCAGGCGGAGGGGCACACCGCGCGGAAGATCCGCCTCGTCACCGCGAACCGGCGCGGTCCACGAGATCCGCACGCCCGCTACGTCGAAGGTCGCCACCGCCTGGAGGACGGGGTCTCGCCAGGGCTGATGGATGAAAGTGGAGTCCGCTACGGAGTACGTGGCCTCACGGATGTCCGAGCGGCTGAAATAGGGTCCGGGTCGGGTCGAAGGCGGACCCACCGTCACCGACGCACGAACCACGTCCGACGAGCCGATTCCCGCAGGCATGTCCACCGTCCAACCCACCGGGGACTCCAGATCGACGTCCACGATCCGGACCCCATCCCCCGACGCGGCGCCGGCGGTTACGGTCACCTCGATCCGCTGCCCAGGGGCCACCCGGTGAGTCGGCCGACCCTCGATGTCCCGGGCGGTGGCCCGGAGCGTGACCCCCGCCGCCAGCCGGATGGCCTCCGTCGCCTCGTGGATCTCGCGCTCCAACAGGAAGCGGGCATCCGGCGTGTCCGCCGCGGCGGCCCGGGCGTCTCGCAAGGCGGACAAGGCGTCGACCAGATGCGGGACGATACCCGATGGCGCCTGGGGGTCGAGGCCCGTACGCGCGCGTCGGATCGCGGTGGCGGCCCGGGCCAGGGCGGCCTCCGCCCCTGCTGGCGCCTCCTCACCGGTGAGCCGGAAGAGGGCCTCCAGGGAGGTATCGAGCCCTCGGAAGAAGGGTACGTCGGAGGAAGCCGCACCGGGCCCGGCGGCGGGCGGCGGCGACGTCTCTGCCCCCAGGCGATCGTAGTAGTACCGGACCTCGCCGTCCGATCGCCTCACCCGACCCGCCGTCTGCGACCGCTGGAGGGAGAGTCCCTCGCTGGCGAAGTCCTGGAAGCTTCGACCCAGGAGGGGGGAGTAGACAGTCGTCTCCAAGGAGTCATCCGCGGCCTCACCCACCCGAAGTCGGCCCCGGTACAGACCCCTCACCCGCCAGGGCCTTAGGCCTTCCCCGGTGATCTGCTCGGGGAAGCGGGTGGGGTCCGCGGCGGCTTCCGCGGCCTCGGGCGAGAGGACGCCGGCGGCCTGGTGATGGCCGTGTCCGTCCCGGTCGCCGGCGCCGTACCAGCGCGATACCACGACCAGCGGGCGCTCCTTCCGGATCACCCGGACCATGTCTTCCAGCAACTGGTCCCGACTCCAACTCGTCAGCGCCTCCTCGAGGGTCTTCGAGTACCCGTAGTCGACCGCCGTGGTGAAGTAGAGGGCGGAAAGGCCGTACCAGCGCCCCGAGAGCAGGAGCTCTTCCGTTCGAATGACGCCGAGGGCGTCGAACAACTCGGGACCGATGGCGTTGGCCCCGCCTTCCCCTCGATTCAGGGAGAGGATGGTCGTCCGCACACCGTGGCCGCGTGCCATCCGCGTGAGCATCCCCGATTGCTCGTCATCCGGATGCGCGGTGATGTGGAGCAGGCTCGCCACCGTGCCCATCCGCTGAAGCGCCATCGCCAATCCCGTGGTGCCACGATCGACCTCGTGGTCATCGTAGAGGTCGGCGTCGCCCCCCCGGACCGTCGGCGAGAGGTCCTGCGCCGCGGACGGCGCGGGGGCGAGGAGCGCTACCGCGACGAGTCCAACGGCGAGGATCAGCGCGGCGGAGGGGGGCCGGAGCGAGGGCATCGCCTAGGATCGGACGGCCGGAGCCGACCAGCAAGGTCCCGACCGGACGACGCCCCCCTGGACCCTCCTCGGCCGGGCTAGCCGTCCTTCGGACCCAGGCCGATGGGACCCTCCTTACCCAGCTCTTCCAAGGCGCGGCTCAGGGTCTGGCCCACCTTCCGCACCTTCAGGTTCGCCGAGTTGATGAGGCTCACCGCGCCGATCCACTCCTCGTCTCCCTGGTTCACGGTGATCACGGTGGTCGGCTCGTCCCGGTCGTTGAACAGTCGGACGAAAACGGCCGGTTTGCGTTCGTCCTGGGAGATCCCGATGGAGAAGTCGTCGAACCGGACGCGGTACGCGTCGCCGCGGCCATCCGCCTCCCAGTTGATCTCCGACTTCCTGCTCTTCTCCACGAGGCTCGTGAAGAACGGCCTCAGCTCCGTTGGGATGGGCATATGCGGTGCTCCTTGCGCTCGGATTCTCAGGAGGGGCACGGTGCAGATCCGCTCGAGCATCCGGGCCCTTCGACTGATCCCTACGGGACCGGGAGGGCTTTCGGATGAGCGCCAGGCCTTTCGGGGCCCCGTTCCAACCGTCACTGCCCGTTCACGGGTTGCCGCGCTGTCGGCCGGGAGGGATGTTGCCGCAACCAGGAGCCAGCCCATGCTCGACACCATCCTTCGCCTCCACTCCGCCTCCACCGCCAGCCTCGCCCTCGGCCTCGCGCTCTCCGCCTGCACGCCTGCCGAGCCCGCCGATCTCGTTCTGACCGGCGGCAAGATCGCCATCGTGGACGAAGCGTTCTCCATCCACTCCACGCTGGTGGTCCGTGACGGTCGGGTGCTGGCCGTCGGAGGACCCGAGCTGGCGTCGGAGTACGACGCCACGAGAACGGTGGACCTCGAGGGTCGGCTCGTCGTGCCGGGCTTCAACGACACCCATACGCACATCCGCGGGAGCGCCCGCCGACATATCGACCTGGGGGGCGTGGAGTCCATCGAAGAGATCCAGGCGCTGGTCGGCGCCAAGGCTCAGGAGCTCGGAGAGGGCGAGTGGATCACGGGCTATGGATGGAGCGAGGACGAGCTGGCGGAAGGCCGGCGACCCCTGCGCCCCGATCTCGACGAGGCCGCCCCGAGCAACCCGGTCCTGCTGACCCGGGCGGGCGGACACAGCGGCGTCGCGAACTCCCTGGCCCTTGAGTTGGCGGGCATCGACAGGAACACGCCCCAACCCGAGGGCGGCGTCATCGAGTACGACGAGAACGGCGAACTGAACGGAGTGATCCGGGAACGCCAGGGAATGGTCGGTCGCCTCGTGCCGGACGCGACGCCGGAGGAGCTCCGGGAAACGCTCATCCAGATGCTGCGCGACCAACTCGCATTGGGCATAACCAGCCTGATCCAGGCGGGCGAGACACCTGCAGGATTCGGAGGTTGGGAAGAGGTCTACGCCGAACTCGGCGACGAACTGCCCCGCGCTACGGTGCAGATCCGCTGGGTGGGCGGTGAACGCCTGGAGGACTTCGGGCGAAAGACCGGCGACGGGGACCACCGGTTGAGAGTCGGCGCCATCAAGGTGCTGGTGGACGGCGGCTTCACGGGCCCGGCGGCGTACACGCTCGAGCCATACAAGGGGCGGGACGACTACCGTGGTCTACTCAACGTGGCCGAGCCCGAGCTGCGGGCGCTGGTGGACACGGCCCACGCCATGGGCTGGCAGCTCGGCTTCCACGCAATCGGCGACGCGGCCATCGTCCTCACCGTGGACGCCTTCGCCGACGCGATCGAGGCCAACCCACGCGACGATCACCGCCACTATTTGAACCACTTCACCGTAACGCCGCCCGTCGAGACACTCGAGCGGATGGCCTCCCTGGGCATCGCCATCGCGCAGCAACCCAACTTCACCTACACACTCGAGGGTCGGTACGCAGAGAACCTCGACGGCGACCGCCTGGCCCACAACAACCCGCTCAAGATCCCCATGGACCACGGGATCTTTCTGGCCATCGGTAGTGACATCCTGCCCATCGATCCGCTCGTCGGTCTCTACGCGGCTGTCACACGAAAGGGCATGTCCGGCGCCGTCTACGGTGCGGACGAAGCGCTCACGATGGAGGAGGCCATACGGGCCTACACGGCCAAGGGGGCGTGGCTCACCTTCGAAGAGAACGAGAAGGGCACCCTCGAGCCCGGCATGCTGGCCGACATGGTCGTACTGTCCGGCGATCTCCTGACCATCGACCCCGAGGAGATCATGGACGTCGACGTGGACATGACCATCGTCGACGGACGGGTGTTGTTCGAGCGCTAGGCCGGCCCTGCACTTGCCCCGAGTGCCCGACACGCCTAATCCAGAGGCCACGCCGACCTCACCGTACGCGCAAACGCGAAACCCGCAGGGGCGCGCATACGTCGGGGCATCGGTAGCCTTCGCTCCCGACGCGACTCCCCATGTCGACTCCCCTCATCGAGCTGGACGGCCTGAGCCAGGCCTACGGCAGCTTCGTCGCCCTCGATGGGGTGAGCGCCGTCGTACCCCCGGGCCGCATCGGTCTGGTGGGGGCGACCGGCGCCGGGAAGAGCACGCTCATCAAGGTGCTGCTGGGTATTCTCAGACCGTCCCGGGGGTCGGCCCGCGTCCTCGGCCTCTCGGCGGTTGACGACACCATCGCCCTGCGGTCCCGCGTTGGGTACATGCCGGAGCGTGGCGGCCTGCCCCCGGACCAGACCGCCGCGGACTTCATGATTTACGCCGCGGAGTTGGCAGGCATCCCCCACAAAGCGGCGCGGCAACGGGCCTCCGACGTCCTCACGCTGGTCGGACTCCACGAGGAGCGGTTCCGTCACCTGGGGGACTTCTCCACTGGGATGATGCAGCGAGCGCTGCTCGCCCAGGCCATCGTCCACGATCCGGACGTGGTCCTTCTCGATGAGCCCCTGGCGGGCCTGGACCCCGAGGGCCGCGACCAGATGCTTCGCCTCATCGGACGCCTGGAGGGCTTCGGGATCCACACCCTGGTCTCGAGCCACGTCCTGAGCGACATCGAGAGCACGTGCGACTGGATCCTCATGCTCGAGGCAGGCCGAGCCATCCGGAACAGCGCCCTCGACGACCTCGTTGCCGAGGAGACGGTGGAGCTCGAGGTCCTCCAGGACGAGGAGGGCGTGGCCCGGGCGCTCCGGGACCGGGGAGCCGACGTCCGGCTCCGGGGCCATCGGCTCGAAGTGACCACCGTGGAGGACGATCCTTATGCGTTGATCCGGGACGTCCTGGTCGAGACCGGCGTCGGCATGCGGCTGCTCCGACCCGGTGTGAAGACCCTAGAGGACGCGTATCTCCACGATGGGGCCAGACGGTGAGTTCGGGCGGGACGGCCGCTCCCGAGGCAGTCGCCGAGACGGGCCCGGGCGCCGACACCGGCCAGGGAGCCGTCTACGACCTGGGCTACCGACCCCACGATGGTGCTCGGCTGGGGCGGGCGGGCGCGTTCCGGGCCATGATCGTCGACGGCGCCCGCCGGGCCCTCGGGCTGAGGCGGAAGCCATTGGCCAAGGTGATTCCCTGGGTGCTCATCGCGGCAGCCATCGTCCCGGCGGCCTGGGTCGTGGGTCTGACCTATGTCGTATCCGGGTTCGGGCTGGAGGACGCCGGCCCCTTCGGCGACCCCGCCGAGTTCTTCGAGTACATCGGCCTCCTTACGCTCCTCTTCGTCGCCCTCACCGCGCCGACGCTCCTGATTCCCGACCGCGAACACGGCGTACTGGCCATCTACGCCTCCCGGCCGGTGCGCGCGGCGGACTACCTCCTGGCGCGGGCGGCGACGCTGGTGGGGCTGACGACGCTCTTCATGCTCGTCCCTCACCTGATCCTCTATCTGGGGATTTCCGGTCTGTACTTCGACGGGGTGGTGGCGGGGCTGATCGAGAACGGAAAGGAGCTGCCGGCCATCCTCGGAACCCTCGCGGCGTTCGTCCTGGGCTTCGCGACGCCGGCGTTCCTGGTGGCGCTCTTCGCCAAACGCGTGGTGATCGCGTCGGGCGTCTACGTGATGGTGATGATGCTCTCCCTCATGCTGTCCGAGACCATGCCCCGAGCCACCGAGCTCCTGGTGTTCAAACTGCTCGCCCCCCTTTCGTTCATGGGGCACCCGTATTCGGTGAGGGACTGGCTTTTCGACCAGGAGCCCCAGGGGTGGGCTCTGGACCGGGTCGGGCTGCCTCCCTGGGTGGCGGTCTTCGTGATTCTCGGGCTGATGGTCGTCGTAGGCATCCTCTCCCATCGCCGCTACAGGAGGGAGTTCTGAGCGCCCCTGCCAACGCATCCGCGGCGGCCTCGTCCAGTGCCGGTCCCGCGGCCTCCCGCGATCCCGCCTACGCCGACTCACCCACGGTGACCGTCACGGGCGTCTCGAAGTGGTTCGGAACCAAGGTGGCGGTGTCCGACGTGTCCTGCTCGTTCGGCCCAGGCATCACGGGTCTCCTCGGTCCCAACGGAGCGGGCAAGACCACCCTCCTCCGGATGGTCACTGGACTGATGCGGCCTTCCGAGGGTGAGGTGACGGTATTCGGCCACGACCCCCTGGACGATCCATCGGTCTACGCCAGAATCGGCTTCGTCCCCGAGGACGATGCGGTCTACAGCTACCTGAGCGCCCGACAACTCGTTCGCTACGCCGCCGACCTGAGCGGTACCGATGCCACGGCTGACGTCGTCGACGGGGCCCTGGACCGGGTCAACATGCTCGACGCCGCGGACCGACCCATCGGGCAGTACTCCAAGGGGATGCGCCAGAGAGCCAAGGTGGCGGCCGCGCTGGTCAACGACCCTGACCTGCTGATCCTCGACGAGCCGTTGAACGGTGCCGATCCTGCGCAGCGGGCCGTGCTGATCTCGACGTTCCACGAGCTCGCTGCCGCCGGCCGGACGCTCCTCGTTTCGAGTCACGTCCTGGCGGAGGTCGAGCGGATGACCGATCGAGTCATCGCCATGCTCGACGGCAAGTTGGCGGCCGCCGGGGGAATCCGCGCCATCCGGTCGGCGATGACGCACATCCCTCACAAAATCCGGATCGAAGCCGATCACCCCCGGCGCCTCGCCGCAGGGCTCATCGACGTCCCGGATGTTGTCGGGCTGCGCTTCGAAGACGGCGGGCTCGAGGTCGAGACGTCGAACCTGTCGACGCTGGGGACGACGCTCCCCGTAGTGGCCGCGCAGATCGGCGTGCACGTCACCCGCTTCGAGCCTGCGGACGCGTCGCTGGAAAGCGTATTCCGCCACCTTTTGAGCATCCGTCGATGAGAGCGTTCCGCGCGATCTTCGTGGCCACCGTTCGACAGCTCTCCGACCGGAAGAGGGTGCTGGGGTTCGGGGCCATGGCGCTGGCTCCGGCGGTGCTGATGCTCGCCCTCTCGCGAACCGGACAGTTCGACGGGCTGGATACGGACCTGGGGATGCTGGCGGTGGCGCCCTTCCTCAGCATGATCGTGCCCATCACCTCCCTCATCCTCGCCGGGGCGGCCCTCGGCGATGAGCGCCGAGACAAGACCCTCTCGTTTCTCGTGCTCCGACCCATTCGACGCGTCGACGTGGTGGCGGCCAAGACCGCGGGGACGGCGGCGGTGGCGTCGGGGTTCGCGGTCTTTGGAGCGACGGCTCTCGTCGGGGCCTACGCGGCCGTGGGAGGAGACTTCGCCATCCTCCCGGCGCTGGCCGCCGGAAGCGTCGTTGTGGCGGTCATCTACAGCGCCGTGTTCGTCCTGGTGGGCAGCGTGGTGGTGCGTTCGACCCTCATCGGGGTCATCTACGTGCTCTTCGTGGAGGGCGTCATGGTCGAGGAGATCGCCCGCCTGAACACCCTCTCGCTGTGGCGTCAGGGGCTGGGAGCGACCATGGATCTCATGCCGGAGACCTTCCCGGCCCGTGCGCTCCTCGGTCCATTGCGGGGGACCGTTCCTTCGATGGAGAACGCCCTGCTACTGACCGGCGGAATCCTCGTCGTCACCATCGCCCTCGGGACCCTGCTCCTTCGCCGTACCGACTCCGTCTGAGGGAGGGGTCGGCGGGTCCCGGAACCAGCCGGCCACGGCGTTGGCGAAGCCGTTCACGGAATTCCCCGAGTTGGTCATGGCTGCGACCACGATGTCGTGCTCCGGGAGGATCAGGAGAATCGCCCGGCCTCCCATGACCGCGCCGCCGTGCTGGATGGAGGGCGTCGTCGACCGCTCGTCATTGCCCACGCGGATGTTCTCCCGATACCACCCGAAGCCGTACCCGGTGCTTTCACCCGTGGTCAGTCGCTGGGGAGTCCAGAACATCTCCACGGTAGACGAGTCGAGGACTTCGTGGCGCCGCATGGCGTAGCCGAAGCGAACGAGCTCCTCGGGCGTGGACAGAAACCCACCCGGAGCCATGGAGCAGCTCATGTCCACTCCGTCGGTCCGCCGAAGAGTCCGGAAGGCGGCCCGATCGTACTTGGTGGACTCGACGGCGCCTTCGTCCCCCAGGTCCGGCACCGTCGCCTCCATGCCGATCCGATCGAAGACCTCGCGATCGATGAACTCCAGGAACGGCTCATCGGCAGCAGATTCCACCGCCGCACCCACCAGGCGATACCCGAAGTTGGAGTACGTCCAGTCGGTTCCCGGCTCGTACATCAGGGTGTCCTCGCCCACGGCCAGCGTGGCGGTGAGTGCGTCGGGACACTCCCCTTGCCGCAGAATCCGGCCGAAGCCATACGAGCGTTTCACCCCCGCCGTGTGGCTCATGAGTTGGCGGAGATTGATGTCCCACCGCTTCTCCGGGAAGTCCGGCAGGTAGGTCTGGATCGGCGCCTCGAAGTCCAACCGGCCCTGCTCCCAGAGGACGCCGGCCGCTGCCGCCGTCATCGCTTTCGAGATGCTCCCGACCGGATAGAGCGTGGCCGGCGTGGCTTGTTCCTGGTGGGAGAGGTCCGCCCACCCGAAGGCTTCGGACCAGACGACCTCGCCGCCCTTGCCCACCGCGATGGATGCCCCGGCCATGTAGGCGTCCTTGATCAGGCGACGAGCATAGGCTCGCGCCGAGTCCACGGCCTCCTCGTGCCCGAGAGGTGCGGCGACGCCCTCGACGGAGGGGATGTCGTAGAGCGGACTGTCGTCGACGCACGCGGCGGCCAGGACGAGGAGCGCCACCGCTACGACGCCCCGGAAGTGCGGGGGGGAGCTATTCCTAAACGGTGAACGCATCTAAGACTCCGGAACGGGCGGCTCCGAGCAACCTACGAGCCGGCGAGCCAACCTGACACCCGCTCCTACGGTGCTCTGCCCCTTCCGGATTCGACGTAACCCGATGGACGGGGTCGCGGCTAGAGCCCACTCCCGATCACCGAGCCTTCGAGCTTGTCGAAGTTCATGTTGTAGGCCACGCAGATCACTTCTCGGTCCCCGCGCTGCTTCCAGGATCCCAGACTCGGGTAGATCGCCGTGTAGTCGAGCACCGACTCCTCGTAGCTCTTTCCGATGGCGCCTGCGAAACGGTCGTAGCACCCGCCGAAGGCCAGTTCCTCGACACCCTCGTCTCCAGGCCAGTCGCCGGAGATGTCGAACGTCGCGTAGACCTCGTTGTCGTGGGGGTCGGCGCACGGCACGCCCGGGACCTCGCTGATCTCGGTAGCCTCGAAGGCCTCGTCGTCGAAGCAGTCACCGATGTGCATCTCGAACGCGCTCACCGCCCCCGCGCTGGTGATCTCACCATCCGCGTTGCGCTCGGCCATCACGTTGAAGCCCACGAGTGCGGCCAGTGCGGCGCCTGTGGCCGCCAAGCCGGAACGTGCATCGAACATGGTATCCCCCTGAGAATGAGCTTCCAGACCGTCAGCTCCAGTGTCGTGCCCGACGAGGGGCAAGGGGGGTGCCAGGGGGGAACCTGGGCCGAATCGGGCTCGAGGGCCGCCTTTTCCGGCAGGAGTTGCAGGGTACGAGCAATGCTTGCGGAGTGGCGACGCCGGCGGCTCGCCTCGCCGTCGACCTGGGGTGGAGCGCCGCTCAATGGCCGCGGAGGACCTCCATCGAGTCCATGACCTCTCGAGGCAGCCTTGCGTCGAGCTCCGCCCAGACGTCCTTCCAGATCAGGGAGAGGGGTTCCAGGTCGGACGCGGTAAGAGCCCGTCCCCGATGAGCCGACGCCCACCGAGAGGCGCCGCCTGCCGCCGAGGTGAGGACGTCCATGGCCGTGTCCAGGTCCGTCCCCCGGATCCCCACCCCATCCCGCAGGAGCCTTCGGTAGAAACCGAGTCCTGTGTCCGTAGCCAGGGACAGCGCTCGCGCGGCTGTAGACGGAACCTGAGCGGGCACCGACAGGTCCAAGCGGGCGAACGGCAGGGCCCAGTTGTTCTGAACCAGGAGACCGCCAGGGTTCTCGCGATGAGTCCAGACATGGACCATCGACAGGCGAAAGCCATCGCCGGCGGCGTGCATGGACGTGGGCCCGGAGAGCAGAAGCGCCTCCTCGTCGACACCGTCGGAGTGGTCATGCCAGACCCCGTGCGGGAAGACGGACTCCGGCACCGCTTCACCCGGACCCAGGACGCTCGTGAAGGCGAAGCCCAGAAGAACTCGACGGCCCTTGATCTCCGTGTAGGCGATGACCGGAGGCCGACGCGGATCAACCCTTCCCTCGATAACGAGCCCCGGGTGCACCCAGTGTTCACCCATTCCGGGAAAGTCGGGACCGAGTTTCCGGTACCCCTCCGCGATGGCGGTCTCCACGTCGAGAAATCGATGCCCGGCCTTCCTCAACGACTCGACGAACGCATCGAGGGAGTCGTCTTCCGGCGGCGCCTGGGCGACGACGCGCGGCGGTACCATGAGTACACCGGCGGCGACGACGACGAACACCATCGACGCGCCAGTCCTCGTGGAGTACCTCACGGCCACCGCCGCACCAGTCCGCTGTCCTGGCCGAGCGTGTCCATGAGCCTCTGGAGCACCGGTGCCTCGAGCCCGAAGGGGTGGCGGGCATACTGGCCGAGTTCCGAGAGTTCGACCGGAGTGGCGTCTCGTAGATCCACGGCGGGTACTCCATGGGCCCGATAGGGACGGAGAGCCGCACTGACGCCGAGGGGGTAGAAGACCACATGTCGGTCGTGGAGCAGGTAGATACCGGTCTCGTGAACTGCCAGCAGCTCCGCGCGAGTGCCGAGATAGAGCTCGTCGGACCCTCGCCAATCGACGTTGACGAGAACGCCCCTCGGACCCGTCGCCACGTCGAGTGCGGCCGGATTCGAGCCACTCCGAATCACACACGCGGTCACCAGGAGGCAGCCGACGACGATCCCCAGCCGGGTCATCGGACCGGCACCTTGGATGCGTAGAAGCGAGCCTCGAAGTCATCCTTCTTCGACGCCCACAACTGCATGAGCTCCTCGACCACACCCTCACCCGGGTCGAAAAGACGACCCGACTCTGTTCCGTGGATCCACTCCGGCCGCACCCACTCCGTGTAGTAGCCTTGAGTCGCCAGCAGGTAGCGGCGCTCCATGTCCGGCTCGGGAGGCGGCGCCGCGAACTCGACATCGACGGACGTGCCCGGGTACGTCGTGAGGTAGTCGTCATCCGGTCGTGCGATCCGGGCCAGGGTCTCCGCGGCCACGGGTCCGCCATCATCGGTGATGGCGGCCACACCGAGGCGTGACCACGTCTCCACCCCGGCGATCTCGGCGAGAGCGACCTCGTCGATCCTCCAGCCATCAGAGAGAAACCTGATCCTGAGTCGCACGCTGTCGCTATTCCCGGTCGGGACCCGGACCGCGACATCCTCCCAGGCGATGGGGCCAGTGTCGGCCACCCTTCCCACCGTCTGCCACTCGTCGCCGTCCAGGACCTGGACCTTCAGGCCCATGGACCGTTGGAACCAGCGGCCCAACTCCACCACGGTCCCGATCCTCGCCATGTCCTGCCCGATCCAATCCAGCGCGCCGACCCCCGCCTGACCCAGCATCAGGTCGTAGAACAGCACGGTGGTCAGCAAGCTGTTCCTGAGTCGGAGGACGAGGAAAGCCTCGTCTCCGTCGCCTGGGGGGCGGGGGAAGGTGAGATCGATCCAGTCGTCGGGATCGTCCGTGGTCGCGGAGGCGATGCGTTGGGCGCTCGAAGCGAACGTCACCTCGTCCGGCCCGGAGAGCTCGAGCTCCACGGCGCGACCCGATCGATCCACAGCCTGCAAAGGCGGTACTCGCGCACCCAAGCCGACGGGCACCCCTTTGTCGTCGGGCACGACGGTAACGCCCGCCACATGGTCCACCGCAACGAGGTCGAGGTGGTTGATGTAGTGGGTTTCCAGAGCTTCGTTGCGCAACTCCAGTCGGATGACACCGTCCGCATCCGGTTTCACATGGATCGCGTCCAGGTCCCGGCCCTCCAGCAGCGGTGCAATGCTGTACGAAAAGCCCTCGGCCACGAGTTCAGTCCCGTACTCGGAGGACGTGTAGAACGTTGGGCACGACCCGAAGAGTGCCTTGAAGAGCGCTACCGAGCCGGCGGCCCCCAGCGCCGTGAGCCCCAGGCTCCCCAGCGTCGACGCCGCCATGTTCGTGTCGCCCTGGAAGGCCTCGATCCCAACCAGAGAGTCCATGGAAATGGCCTGGACGGGTCTCGAGTCCACCAGGCCCAATGCGTAGAGCTCTCCACGACCGATAATGGAGTCGGACGTGATTCGCGCTCCGTTCCGGAACACGGCGGTCGACCCGTCGGCGAAGAACGCCTTCAGCGGAGAGTCCACGACGCGCGGCAGCTGCAGGTCGGTGCGCTGGGTGCGCTCCACCGCGCCGCTCTGGAACACGGTGAAGCAGCCACCGCTGGTGAGAAGGAGTCCGAGGACGACGCATCGGGCGCGGTGAAGATGAGTCACCATGGTGCACTCCCTGGGGGGGCTTCAGTCGTAGCGCATGCTATGCGCAGCACCCCCGGTGACGACATACGTCAAACGACGTAGGGATGCTTTGGCTGAAGAGCCCTTCGGCCTACCTCACGCGCTCTACCGCATCCCACCACCCGGCGGTGGCCCGAAGTCGACGTATTTGAAGGGCCGCAGCGGTTCTGCTCGCGGCCAGACCATGTCGAGCGTATCGCCGTCATACAGCGACCCCGCTTGCATGACGTAGTCGATGGCCGTGCTGTTGCGGATGTCGTCGAGGGGATCGGCGTCGAGGACGACGAGGTCCGCGACCTTGCCCACCTCGAGACTCCCGAAGTCGCCGGCCATCCCCATGCCGGTGGCGACGTTGATGGTGGCGGCGCGGAGAGCCTCATGGGGCGTCATCCCCGTCATCTCCAGCATCCAGAGCTCCCAGTGGACGGCGAGGCCGTGGACCTGTCCGTGCCCGCCCGAGGCGACCAGCCCCCCGGCCTCGGCGATGGCCGCCGCGCCGGAGCCACCGTCCAGGAAGTAGTACTCATCCGTCATGAACCGCTGACTCGTCCTCGACTTGTGGTCCAGGGCCGCGTGGGTGAGGAAGTGGGCGAGCTTCTCGTCGGCATGGACGTCGGTGGTCTGATACCAATAGAGCTCACCCTGATACGTGCTGGGTGACGCCACGACGAGGGTGGGCACGTACATGGTCCCCGAGCGGGCGTAGAGCTGGACGAAGTCGTCGTACATGTTCACCCAGTCGGTGGGTGCGTGCTCGATGGCCGTGTAGCCGTCGAGAATCATCGCCACCTGGCGCATGACACCGCCGCCTTCGGCGGTCGTGTTGATGCCCAGCTCGTCGCCCGCCTGGAGCATCCACTGGATCTGCCGCCGCTGGGGCTGCATGTACTGCTTCGTCGATATGGACCCTCGGTCCACGTACCGCTTCACCCCGGCGAAGGCGTCCTCGTAGCTGTCGACCTGCACGGCGCCGTACGTCTGGGACGGGCCGGTCATGAAGATACGCGGACCGAGCATCCGTCCTGCGGCGATGATCTCCCGGTAGTGGAACTGGTCGGTGGACGCGTTCACGTCCCGCGCCATGGTGACGCCGAAAGCGAGGTTCACCAGGGGCTCGGGGGCGATATCCACGAGCACGTCGCGGGGCATTCCACGGATGTGGGCGTGGGCGTCTATGAGTCCCGGAATGATGGTCTTGCCGGTGACGTCGATGACCCGGGCGCCGGCGGGGACCTGCACCGACGCCGACGGACCGATGGCGCTGATCCGGTCATCGGTCACGATGATGGTCCCGTCGTCGAGGACCTCGTCGCCCCGCATGGTGACGACCGTAGCACCCGTGAGGGCAACCGTGCCGTCGGGCTTCGGCATGGTGGCGACGAGACGGATGTCCACCGTCTGAGCTTGCTCGTCGAGACCCTCTTCCGGAGCATCCGCCCCGAACACGTCGTCGAGGTCGAGGTGCGAGAAGACGTTGGCGAAGACCCAGGTCAGACCGCTCCCGTCGGGCCGCCATGTGAGGTCCTGCCCACCGTCACGTGTGACGCGCTGGAGGGGGCCCGGCGCCGAGGACTCGCTCAGAGTCACCGTCTCGAGGGATGGCGGGAGGGCGGCAACGTACACCTCCTCTCGGACGGTAAACGCCAGCCAGCGGCCGTCGGGCGAGGGCACCATCTCCGCCGCGTCCTCCACCGTCGCCACCTCGCGGCGTTCGGTACCGTCGAGTCGCACCGAGACCAGCGTCCCTCCGTCGGCGAAGGTGATGCGAGAGCCGTCGGACGTGAACGTCAGCACATTGTCCGACGGAGCAGAGATCACGGATTGGGGCTCACCTCCCCCGCTGGCCATCCACTCGACGAACCCGCGGTTGTTCGAGTTGCGGTTCCTGGTGGCCGCGGGGTCTTCGCGGATGTAGGCGATCCGACTTCCGTCTGGGGACCACACCGGGTTGGCGTAGTAGGCCGGGATCGTCGTCAGTTGCTGAGGCCGCCCCCCCTCCGCGGACACCCGCCAGAGATGTCCGCCATCGGTGGCGTGCCAGCTGACGAAGGCGATGCTGCGGCCGTCCGGGGAGAAGGTGGCCTGATACTGGTCGTTGCCACCGGCGACGAGTGGCCGGGGCTCGCCGTCAGGCAGATCCATGACCCAGAGTTGGTTCAACGATCCGAAGGCCAGCGTCGAGCCGTCGGGGCTCATCTCGCCGTAGCGCACGTTCTTCACCACGAAGGATTCGTCCTCGTACGGCATCTCGTGGAAGACCCGGGGACCGAGTTGTTGCTCGACCCGGGCGGTGAACGGGATCTCCGAGACATCACCCGAAGCCACATCCACCTCGTGGAACGTCCCGTCCCTCACGAAGACGACGGCGGACCCGTCGGGTGTGAAGGCGAAGCGGGTGCGTTGGTTCAGGTGCTCCCGGTCGATGGGGAAGGCGAGCCAGTCGTCCTCGTCCGTCTCCAGGTTCCGCAGCCGAAGCCCGCTCATGGCATCGATGTCGGCGACGTAGACCATCAGCCGCCCATCAGGCGAGATGGCAGGCCGGGCCGCGCCCGACGGTACGCGGGTGATGGGTGCGATGTCGCCCGTCTGACGGTCGAGGCGCATGATCTGGGCGGGCTGCGGCAATCCGTTCCCTCGCAGTGACGTGGCGCCGGCGCCCGCCACCCCACGGTAGTAGACGTACCGATCGTCCGGACTCCAACGGAAGCCCAGCCCCCTCGCCTCGTCATGGAGTTCCACGCCACGCCCACCGTCAGCATGGATTAGCCATGGCGTCCGGCCCGCGTTCGGGCTCCCCGCCTCGTTGCGCCGGACGAGGATGTACTCCCCGTCGGTGGACCACTCGGGGTCGTCGAAGTGGAAGTTGCCACGCTCCGTCGTGATGGGACGGAGATCGGACCCGTCAGCGTCCACGACCCAAAGATTCTCGTTCCCGCTCCGGTCACTGACGAAGAGAATCCGCTCTCCGTCGGGTGAGAAGACCGGCTGCAGGTCGAGGGCCGGGCCACTGGTGAGCCGGGTCGCCTCTCCCCCGTCACGACCGATGGTGTACAGATCACCGAGGAGGTCGAAGAGAAGCGTCTGACCGTCGGGCGACACGTCGACGTTCATCTGCGTGCCCTCTGTCGTCTCGAAGGCGATGGTGCGCGTCGGGGTGATGCAGAGGGAGTCGCAGCGGGCCTCGGTGTCGGCGTCCTGGGCCGCGAGGGGGGCGGCGGGCAGGAGGACGAGGGCGACGACGACAGACGCAAGACGGGTCGGGATCATGCACGCGGCTCCAGGAGGCGAGAGTCAGGAGGCCAACGTACGGTGGAGCCCGCGGGGCGGCACGACCCCGGCAAGCCACCGGCCGCGAAGGGGGGCGCCCCCCGCGGAACCGATGGCGGCGACCCGTGCACCCGGCTAGTCTGAGCCCCGTCAGCGGGCACCGTGCGCCAACGCGGCTTTCTCGACGGCGCTCCATCATCCTTTTGCGGGCCGAGGAGAGACTCCGGTGAAGTCCTTCTTTCCCATGCGGCGCAGCGAGGCGGCGACCCTCGTCTTCCTCATCGCCTTTGCCGCCTTCGCCTTCATCCCGGCGTGGCGAACCGCCGAACTCTGGGGCATGGCGGTGTTCGGCTGGCTCATCGCCGCCCTGATGGTGCTGTCGCCTGCCCTGGCACTGGCGACCTTCGCGGCGGGCCGACGGGACCGGGATAGGCGCTCCGGCACCTCCGATGGAGATTCCCGCTAATGCTCCTCGAACGCGTCCTTGTCGGGATCTACCTCGCCGCCTGCATCGGAATCGGCATCGCCGTCTCCAAACGGGTATTCGGCTCGGGCGACGAGTACTGGGTGGCCGGTCGCCGCATCGGGACCGTGGTCAACTCCATGGCGATCATGGCGGCCCTCGCCAGCGGCGGCTCCATCATCGGCGTCATGGGGCTCGCCTACGCGCAGGGCATCCCGGCGACGCTCGCGCTCTTCGGTGGTGCTGTGGTGGGCTTCCCCCTGGCCTCCATCCTCGTGGCCCGGCCACTGCGCAACTTCGGCAAGTTCACCATCACCGACTTCCTGAGCTTCCGCTATCCCCACGCCGTGGTACGCTACCTGGTCCCACTCCTCATCGTGGTGGCCTTCACCATCTACATCGTGGCGCAGCTGAAGGCAGCCGGGATCACGGCCGAAGCGCTGCTGGGCATCCCGTACAACACGGCGCTCACGCTGGCCACCGTCGTCTTCATCACCTACGTGTCCTTCGGAGGCATGGTGGCCATCACCTGGACCGACGTCATCCAGGGTGTCCTCATGGTCTTCGTCGTGCTGGGCACGGCACTCGTCGTCACCTGGAGGGTGGGTTCACCCTTCGAGATCATGAGCCAGGCGACGGCGGTGGCGCCCGAACTCGGCCAGGTGAGCCACATGCCGGTGTCCGGTTACCTGGGCTACTTCATCATCTGGGCCACCGCCATCCCGGTAATCCCCCACATCGTCATGAGGGTCTTCACCGCCAGGGACGCCGAGAGCGCGCGCATGTCCCTCAACCTCTCCATGCTGGTCTACAGCGTGATGATCCTCGCTGCGGTCCTGGCCATCGTCCCGGTGGGTCGCATCGACTTCCCCGCCCTCCAGGACGCGGACCAGCTCTTCTTGAGAGTCATGGAGACCCAGTTCCCACCGCTCATCCGCGGGATCGCCGTGGCAGCCGTTCTCGCCGCCGTCATGTCGACGACGGATGCGCTGCTGCTGGCGTGCAGTTCGGCCATCGCCCACGACCTCCTCGGCAACGTCCTCCGCGACAGGGGAGCCAGCGAGCGGACGGCGAGCCTCGTGCGTGTGGGCTCGGCGTGGCTCGTCGGCATCGTCGCCCTGCTCTGGGCCTTCAACCCGCCCGAACTCATCTCCGAGTTCTATACCGCCGGGGTGGGCATCCTGAGCGCCAGTCTGTTCGTGCCCACCATCGCGGGACTCTGGTGGAAGCGGGCGAACCTCGCCGGCGGCGTCGGGGCCGTGGCCGCCGGGGCGACGGCCTATGTGGTGGTGCAGTTGGGCATCGTCGACATCGGCCTCGCACCCGTGGTCGTGGGATTGACGGCCAGCGCGTCGGCGATGGCCCTCGGTGGGCTCCTCGGACGAGAGGAGTCACCGGAGATGATCGAGACGATCGCGTCCTTGCACGTCGTTGCGAGGTAGCACGTCGGAGGGAGGCGTTGGGCCGATCCTGCCTGCGGACGTGCACGATCGGGAGCATTCCACGCCTTGCTGGTTCGGCCCCGTCTCCGGTAACCTCCGCCCTCACGTTTTCAGTCAAAGTCCCTGCAAGAACCGACTCCATTCATGACCCGTCTCGCCCAACGCGCCTCGACCGCCGTCCTCGGCCTGGCCCTCGCCTTGCCGAGCCTGGCCACTGCCCAGGACGCCCAGGACCCCTACGTCGGCTTCACCGCTGCGCGCGCCGCCGAGCAGGCCGTCTGCGAAGCGCGCTTCCTGGAGCTCCCGTCGAGTGAGGCCTTCCGCGAGCACCTCCGCCTCATCACCTCCGCTCCGCACCCCGCGGGATCGGCGGCCCAGGTGGAGGTGGGCAATTACCTGACTCGCGTCATGAAAGCCGCCGGCCTCAGCGTGGAACAGCACACCTACGACGTCTACCTGCCGCAGCTCACCGACGACGTCGAAGCATGGGTCATCACGCCCGAGCGGATCCGGCTCTCGAACCGCGAGCCGGCAGTGGACGGCGATCGCTTCTCTCATGATCCGGGTCTTCTGAACGGGTGGAACGCCTTCTCCGGCTCGGGCGACGTCACGGGCGAGGTCGTGTACGCCAACTTCGGCCGACGTGAGGACTACGAGGCCCTGGACTCCATGGGAGTGGACCTCACCGGGCGCATCGTCATCGCGCGATACGGGGGCAACTTCCGCGGCTTCAAGGTGAAGTTCGCCGAAGAGCGCGGCGCATCCGGGGTGATCATGTTCAACGACCCCGGCGCCAGCCGCGGCGAGGACGCCTACCCCGACGGACCGATGATGAACGGGGAGACGATCCAGCGGGGCTCTGTCTTGACGCTGCCCTGGACCGGCGATCCGTTGACGCCCTTCGAGCCCGCGCTCCCCGTCAGTGGAGAGCGGGGGCACGTCGAACGGCTCGATCCCGACGACGTGCCCATGCCGACGATTCCGGTTCTACCCCTGGGATACCTCGCCGCCGAGGAGATCCTGAACCGCATGGACGGGCGCGAAGCCCCAGCAGAGTGGCGCGGCGCCATCGAGGGTTCGTACCGCCTCACCGGCGGGTCGGGCCTCACCGTCCGAGTTCGCGTGAACCAGCCGCGGGCTCTGACCCGCGCCGTGAACGTGGTGGGTACCGTGGTCGGGTCGGAGTACCCCAACGAGTGGATCATCCTCGGGGCCCACTACGATCCGTGGGGCTTCGGCGCCATCGATCCCAACGGCGGAACGGCCATGCTCCTCACCCTGGCCGAGGCGCTCGGGCAACTCGCTGACGAGGGATGCCGGCCCCGACGCTCCATCCTCATCGCCCATTGGGACGCCGAGGAGGCGGGCATCATCGGCTCCACCGAGTGGGTCGAGGAGTTCATGGACCCGCTTACCGTAGACGCGGTCGCCTACATCAACGCCGACGGTGCTGTCTCGGGTCCCAACTTCGGCGGTTCGTCCTCGCCGTCGCTGAAGGGCGCCATCGTGGACGCCCTCGACGATGTGGCCTACCCCGGCACCGACATGACCGTGATGGAGTGGTGGGCGGAGCGAGGCAACACGGAGCTCGGCAACCTCGGCGGAGGATCGGACCACGTCGGCTTCTACACCCATGCCGGTGTCCCCTCTGCCGGCCTCTCCACCGGCGGCCGAAGCGGCGTGTACCACTCGAACTACGACAACTTCGCCTGGTTCGAGAAGTTCGGTGACACCGAGTTCGTCTTCGGGCCCATGTTGGCTCGGGTGGACGGCCTCGTGGCCCTTCGACTGGCCAACGCCGACCTGATCCCCTTCGACGTGGTCCGCTACGCCACCGACACCCGCGTCCATGTGGAGACGCTGCTGGAAGTAGCCGAGCAGCGGGATGTCGACGTCGATCTCACCCGGCTGGTCGATGCCACCAGGGGGCTCGAAGCAGCCGCGGCTCGTTTCGCGGCGGCCAGGGATCGCAGCCTGGAGGGTGACGCCGCGGCCCTCTCGACGCCGGTGGCCGACCGAACCAACCGACTGCTCCGACAGCTCGAAGACGCCTGGCTCGATGACGAAGGGCTCCAGGACCGGCCGTGGAGTCGCAACCTCTACGTCTCACCGGATCCCTTCAGTGGCTACGCGTCGTGGATGCTGCCCGGCGTACGCTACGAGATCGAGACGGACGACCCCGACGAGGTCCCGGCATGGGAGGCGAAGTACATCCGGGCCATCGAGCGGCTGGTGGACGTCCTCGATGGGGCGACGGAGGAGTTGGAGGGCTGAGGCCGGATCAAGCGCCCGTCGCCGCTCAGTAGTGCCAGGGAAACCGTGAGAAGTCCTTCTCGCGCTTCTCGACGAAGGCGTCTCGCCCCTCCTTCGCCTCGTCCGTCCCGTACGCCAGACGGGTCGCCTCGCCGGCGAAAAGCTGCTGCCCCACCAGGCCGTCGTCCACCAGGTTGAACCCGTACTTCAGCATGCGCATGGCGGTGGGGCTCTTCGAGTTGATGGTCCGGGCCCAGCTCAGCGCCGTCTTCTCGAGCTCGGCATGCGGGACCGATGCGTTCACCATGCCCATGGCCAGGGCCTCGTCGGCCGTGTAGTCGAAGCCCAGGAAGAAGATCTCCCGAGCGCGCTTCTGTCCCACCATTCGGGCCAGATACGCCGAACCGTATCCGCTGTCGAAGCTCGCAACGTCCGGGTCCGTCTGCTTGAACCGAGCGTGCTCCTTGCTGGCCAGCGTCAGGTCGCAGACGACATGGAGGCTGTGGCCACCGCCGGCCGCCCACCCAGGCACCACCGCGATGACGACTTTGGGCATGAAGCGGATGAGCCGTTGGACTTCCAGGATATGGAGCCGGCCGAGGCGCGCGGGGTCGACGGCCCCTTCTCCGCCCTCGTACTTGTACCCGTCCTTGCCGCGGATCCGTTGATCTCCACCGGAGGAGAAAGCCCAGCCGCCATCCTTGGCCGAGGGACCATTGCCGGTCAGCAGCACACAGCCCACCTGCGACGAGGTCCGAGCGTGCTCCAGCGTCCGGAAGAGCTCGTCCACGGTCAGCGGACGGAAGGCGTTGCGACACTCGGGCCGGTCGAAGGCGATGCGCACCGTACGCCCGTCCACCGAGCGGTGGTAGGTGATGTCGGTCAGGTCGTCGAAGCCGGGTACGGCCTCCCAAGCGGAGGCGTCGAAGATCTCGGATACCATAGTGAGGCTGCGGAGTTGAGTGCGGGGCGGTGGCGCTCGGCCGCTGGGAGGCTAGAGGGGCCGACAGGGTGTCACAAGGGCGATGCGAGCGAGCCACCGCACTGCCGATCCGCTACACGTCCGTTCTTGTTCCAGTGCAACGTCCGTCCCAACTTCGGCGACGCAGCGTGGCCCTCGTCGACTTGAAGGGGAGTGGTTTCGTGAAGTTCGCCTTCCTGTTCCTGGTGGTCCTCCACGGGCTGATCCACTTCATGGGGCCGGCCAAGGCCTTCGGATTGGCTGAGCTTTCCCAGCTGTCCCAGCCCATATCCAGGCCCGTCGGCATCGCCTGGCTCCTGGCCGGACTCGCCTTCCTCGCGACCGCCGCCCAACTCCTTTGGGCGCCCCGCTTGTGGTGGGTCACCGCACTCCTCTCCGTGGCCCTGTCACAAGGAGTGATTCTGACCGCGTGGTCCGACGCCAAGTTCGGCACACTGGCGAATGTCGTCGTCCTGGCCGCAGCCCTTTACGGCATGGCCTCGCAAGGACCTTGGAGCTTTCGCTCGGCCTACGACACGCAGATACAGCAGCGCCTGCAGGACCAACCTGCGGCGACCCCGATCGTGACGGAAGACGACCTGGCCGAACTTCCAGACCCCATCGCTCGCTACGTCAGGGCCAGCGGCGCGCTTGGCCGCCCCCGACCCTGGCGCCTGCACGCTCGCTGGACCGGCCGGATCAGGGGCTCGCCCGATGAGGCGTGGATGCCGTTCTCGGCGGAGCAGCACAATTTCCTTCTCGAACCGTCCCGCTTCTTTCTCATGGACGCTCGTCGGGCTGGACTATCGGTCGACGTTTATCACGATTTCGAGGACGGACGGGCTCGAATGCGAGTGCGCCTGCTCTCGCTCCTGCCGCTGGTGAACGCCCATGGGCCGGAGATGGATCGAGCGGAAACGGTCACGCTGTTCAACGACGTGGCGCTTCTGGCGCCGGGTGGCCTGGTGGACCCCAGGATCGAATGGGAGGACATCGACGCGGGAAGCGCGAAGGGCACCTTCACCCTGGGGGCCAACGCGGTCTCTGCCACCCTGTACGTGTCGGAGGAAGGCGACCTCGTCGACTTCGTCTCCGACGATCGACTGGCCGCCTCATCCGACGGGGAGAGCTTCGAACCGCGCCGCTGGTCGACCCCTGTTTCCGACCACCAGGTTCTCGGTGGGCTGCGGGTCCTTCTCCGAGCCGAGGGGCGTTGGCATCCCACCGGCGCTCCTGACTTCGCGTACGTCGAGCTCGAGCTGGTGGAGCTGTCGCACTGAGGCGGGACCCGGACTCCGCCCGCGTTCAGCCCTCCCCGCTCTCCCGGCGCTGCACACCCCTGACCGCACCCTCGATCATACGATTCACCGCCGCGAGGCCGACGCCGTCGGGGTCGCGGCTCGGGATGGTCGCGAAGCCGATAGCCGAAGCCGTGGGATACCGGGCGAAGATCTCTTCGAAGAGCGTCGCGAGCTCGTGGCTCGTCGGGCCTCCTGGTACCGCGTTCCCGTGGAAGGGCACTTCGGAGGGGTCGAGCACGTCCATGTCGATGTGGATGTAGAGCTTGTCGGTGATGCGTTCCATCCGATCGAGTTGCTCGAAGACGGCGTCAGAGGCGGTGCGCAGATCCTCGACCGACACCTGCTCGATCCGGGAGTCGTCGAGCAGCGACTGCTCCAGCGGGTCGGTGAGCCGGACTCCACCCATCACCACGTGCTGATCCGACATCGCCGGGTCCAGACCCGCATCCCGACGGAGGACGTGCAGCGCCCGGCCCGTGGCGACAGCTACAGGCATGCCTCCCAGGGACCCGCTCCTCGTCGTCTCCGGGGTGTTGAAATCGGGATGCGCATCGAGCCACAGCATGCCCACTCGGAGCGGTTCGATGGTCGGCCCGGAGGCCTGCAGCCCTGCGACGAGACCGGGCATGGACGGACAGGTGGCGAAGAGTCCCACCGTAAACCACCCCTCCCGCTCGTTCCGCTCCACGATGTCCGCATAGTGTCCCAGCGACATCCCCAGCCGCTTCCACCCGCCATACTCGGTGTCCTCCTCGGGGGTGAGCCCCGATTCCTCGACGCGGACGACGGCCCCCATGCCGGCGAGGACCTCCTGGATGCCCCCTTCCGCCATGGTCGTCGGGCCCTGGGATTGGCCGTTCGGACTGAAGGGCTGCTTGGAGAGCGCCACGCGCAGACGGCCATCGGACCCTGTGTAGCGCTGGGCCGCGGAGTCGACTGGCAGCGCCAGGAGGAGTGTGAGGAACGCGACGGCGATGCGGGTCATGGAGACCTCCGATGGCTCGAATGGCGGAGTCCGTCATCTTGAGGCGCGTGCCGCGAGCGGACAACCGGGCCGCCTCGCCGCGCCCGCCCCCCCCCACGGCTCCGCGACGCTACCTCAAGAAGATCTCCTTCGGGATGAAGGCAGTAACCACCTGCGTGAGATCCACCACCTCGCTCACACGGAAGTCGACGGCGATGCTCGCCAGCGAGAGCGCCTCGGCAGGCGACAGCCCCTTCTCGGCCTGGAGGAACTGCACGACCTCCCAGGTGGCGTGGCGGGCGGCGCGGTCCAGATCGAGATCGATCCCCATGATCATGTAGTGCGTGTCGTTCTCCGCGCGGGGCATGGAGAGCGGCACGTCCTTGTGGAGTACGAACCGGAACGTGCCGGTGAGCGACTGCTCGATGGCGGTGCCGCTCACCTCGCCGTCGCCCTGGGCGCTGTGGGGGTCGCCGACGTAGAAGCGGGCGCCTGGATGGAAGACCGGGAGGTAGAGGCTCGTTCCGACCTTCAGGTCCTTTACGTCGAGGTTGCCGCCGAACGCCCCGGGCGCCCGCGAGCCTTGAACGCCCTCGACGGTCACGCTCGGCTGACCCACCACCGGATCGGGCGCTACGGCCATGATCCCCATGAACGGCGCCAGCGGCACCTGGATGTCGTCGGAGACGAACGCCACCTGCCGGTCACCTGCCACACCCGTGCGGATTACGTGGCGCATGGGCTCCATGTCCAGGGCCGGGTCTTCGTCGCGATAGCCGGGGTAGCTCGTGGAGAAGACGCCGCCCCGGGGGCTGGTGTTGTTCGCGCCCCATGGCACGCGGGTCGTGATGTCGAGGATCTGGACCTCGAGCATGTCGCCCGGCTCCGCACCCTCCACGTAGATCGGACCGGTGATGGTGTGGCCGCTCCGACCCTCTCGCTCACGGCCGTCTCTCGACGCCCAGAAGTCGATGACGTCCTGCAGGATCTCGTCGCGCGGAACACCGAGGCCCGTGAGGTACTCCACCGGGTCCTGGTTCTGAGTCGCGCCCACGTGGGTGATGGTCTCGATCCGAACGGACTCGCCGGACTGGACCGTCAGGATCGGCGCCTTGTCGATTGGAAACCAACCCCAGTTGAGGTTCTCTGCCGTCGCCGGCACGAAGTGGTCAGCCTCCACGAGGCCCTGGGCATCCCCGACGTCTTGGGCATCGGCGGCATCGCTGGACGTTGAGCACGCAGCAAGCGCGAGCAGGAGCACGCCTGCGGTTAGGCACGCGGGGGGTGCGCTGGACGTCGGCATATCGGTCCTCCTCTCGTGGTGGGGTGCGAGGAAGGCTGCGATGCCGCGCGAGGGTTGGCAAACGCGCCACTCCAGACCACGTCCCGGATACGATCGATTCGAGTCAGGTGGCGGCGCTGGCGAATGGCCCGCCGAGCCCCTCCATCACTATTGTGGGTCCGATCCAGCACCGCTGGGATCACCACTCGCGGAGGGAGAAGTCAGGATGGCGCTATCGGGACACCGCAGCACACTACGAATGGCTGGAGTTCTACTGCTCGCTTCCGGAGCTCCGCTGTCGGCTCAGGTCACGGCAGAACTCGACGCCTTCTGGGACGAGGTGTCGCGCACCGTCGAATCCGGCGACTTCGAGGGGTATTCCGCAACCTATCACCCCGATGCGGTCGTGATCTTCGGCGACGCGACACAACCGATCTCAGCGGCCCTCGCCAGCTGGGAGGCGGGCTTCGAGGACACACTCACCGGGCTCGTCGAGGCGTACGTGCGCTTTCGCTTCTCCGAGCGCAGGAACGACGCCACGACGGCACATGAGACCGGCATCTTCCGCTACGAGACCGCGACCCCGGCAGACGACGGGACGGTCCAGTACGTCCACTTCGAGGCGTTGTTGGTCAAGCGGGACGGCTGGAAGATGCTGATGGAGTTTCAGCGCGGGCCGGCTTCGGAAGCAGAGTGGGCAGCGTTGAGTGGTGGCTCGCGACCTTAGGGCATGCCGGGCCGAGGACCGTCATCGTCAGTCCCTCCACACCTCGCCGAACAAGCGGTACCAGTTTCCACTCATGATCTTCTCGGCGTCGGAGGCGCTGTAGCCCCGACTCAGGAGTCCTTCCCAGATGGTCTCCATCCTGCGGGGGTGGTTCAGCTCCGAGAGGAAGAAGGGCCAGCGCACCGGCGGCATCGTCGCCGGATCCGGGTAGAGGCGGGAAAGCTCGTCCACCAGCTTCTGCCGCTCTTCGTCGGTATCGGGGACAGTGCGGTGCTCGCGATCGCTCCCGATGCCCACGTGGTCGATCCCACAGACGTTCACGGCGTGGTCGATGTGGTCGAGGTAGTCGCCGAGATCGTTCCGTTCCCGAGGACCCAGATAGGGATTGAGCTGGACGATCCCGATGACCCCGCCACCGTCCGCCATCCCCTGAAGCGCCTCGTCGGTCTTGTTACGGGGGTGGTCGAAGACTGCCTTGCAGCCCGCGTGGGTGATGGCGACAGGGTCCGCGGAGAATCGGATAGCGTCGAGGGTCGTCTGCTCCCCCGAGTGCGATAGATCGACCAACATCCCCCGGGCGTTCATCGCCTCGACGACCTCGATCCCGTACTCCGAGAGACCGGCGTTCGTGCGCTCCGAGCTACCGTCGCCCAGCAGATTCCGGTGGTTGTAGGTGAGCTGCAGGATGCGGACGCCCATCTCCCATAGCGTTTCCACGCGCTCCGGGTCTCTCTCCAGCGGCGTCGCATTCTGAGGGTAGTAGACGAGCCCGAGGCGACCGGACTCCATGGCCCCGTCGATGTCCGCCACCGACCGGACGCGCACCAGCCGGCTCGGGTGGGCGTCAATGTGGGCCTCGTACGCACTGATCTCGGCGGCCATGTCGGGAAAGGCATCCGAACCGTAGAGCCCCGGATTTCCCACGGTGACGACGCAGCATCGCATTCCGCTTCCGATGATCTCGTCCAGCAGTGCGGGCTCGTAGTCCAGCCGGATCTCGCCCAGCCCGTCGATAGAGACGGGGTACTCCTGGAGGAGCCGCGAGCGTTGGGCGTCGGAGGCCGATCCGGGGTGAGGCCGGGCGGAGATGGCCCCGGCGAGAGGGAGGGCTGCGCTGGCGCGGAGGAAGTGGCGGCGGTCCATGGGTACGCGAGGGAGGAGGGGAGTCGGGTCGCAAGGTCGCAGGACGTCGGGCAAGACGACAACCGATGGCTGCAGGGCCCCGGAAGAACCAGCCCCCAGCCGGCAGCTTGACGCATGCGCGTCCCGACAGGTATACGTCCCTCCCTATCCCCACCCTCCTCCCAGGGTGCGTGACGACTGGAACTCTTCTGAGGCCTCCGTGTCCGTGCAGCGCTCCGACCTCGACGACCTCTTCAGCGCCTGCTACGAGGAGCTGCGCGGGCTGGCGTCACGGGTCAGGGGCGACGACGGCTCTGCGACGCTGAATCCCACCGCACTCGTCAACGAGGCGTACTTGAGGCTGGCGCGCTCACGTGCCTTCACCGTCGAGTCCGAGCTGCACTTCAAACGGATCGCGGCGCGTGCGATGCGTCAGATCCTCGTCGACAGCGCTCGGCGACGATCGGCGGAGAAGCGCGGGGGAGGGACCGCCCTCGTGACCTTCGACGAGCGGCTGGACACGAATACGAGCTCCTCCGACGACGTGCTGGCCCTCGACCACGCGCTCGCCGAGCTCACAGAGCTGGCACCCAGGCAGGCTCAGGTCGTCGAGCTCCGCTACTTCGGAGGCATGGAAGTGACCGAAACGGCTACCCTGCTCGGGGTGTCCGAAGCCACGATCGCCAGGGACTGGCGCGCTGCCCGCGCCTGGCTCGCCCACGCGCTGTCGGCCTGACCGATGGGACGGGTCGACCGAGTCCCATGAACGAGACTCCTCCGAAGAGTTCCTCGGACGGCGCCTGGAGCGAGGCGCAGCGCATCTTCCTCGACGTGGTCGAGCTGGAGGAGACGGAACGGGAGCGCGCACTCGTCGTCGCGTGCCACGGAGACGGAGAGCTGGCCGCCAAGGTACGCGCACTCCTGGCCGCGGACGCGCGGGGGCACCCCATGCTGGACGAGGACGTCGGCGTTCTCGCAGGCGAGCTACTCGACGGCTCCGTGCCCCACCTCACACACGTCGGCCCCTTCCGACTGACGGGGGTCCTCGGGCGGGGCGGGATGGGCGTGGTGTACCGGGCCGAGCGACCGGACCTGCGTCAGACGGTCGCCATCAAGATCCTGCGCGACGCTGCGCTGTCGCCCATGCGCAGAGACCGATTCCTCAACGAGCAGCGGCTCCTCGCAGGGCTCGTCCACCCGCTCGTGGCGCGCCTCTACGACGCAGGCGTCCTGGACGACGGGACGCCGTACTTCGTAATGGAACTCGTCGAAGGCAGGACACTCGACGCGTACTGCGCAGCCGAACGGCTCGGCGTAGCCGAGCGCCTCGCGATTTTCCGCGACGTATGCGAAGCCGTCGGCTTCGCGCACGGCCATGCCGTGATCCACCGTGACCTCAAACCGTCCAACATCCTGGTCGACGCGGACGGACGGCCGAAACTCCTCGACTTCGGCATCGCGAAGCAGCTCGAAGGGCTCGACGCCGGTTCGGAGACGCGCACCGGTATGCGGCTCATGACGCCCGCGTACGCGGCACCCGAGCAGCTCACCGGCGAGACCGTCGGCGTGCGGACGGACGTCTACGCTCTGGGTGTGATCCTCTACGAGCTGTTGACCGGTACCCCGCCCTTCGCTCTCGCCTCGCTCACGCCGGGCCAGGCGGAGCGGGTCGTCCTGGAGCAGACACCGCGAGCGCCGTCGGACCTCAAAGGGGAGCCCGGGGGCGAAGCCCCCCCGCCCGACGCCGCCAGCCTCCCCGCCCCGTCCTGGAGGGACCTCGACACCCTCGTGCGAACGGCCATGCACCGCGATCCCGCACGCAGATACGCCTCGGTCGAAGCGCTCATCCGTGACATCGACCACTTCCGGAACAAGGAGCCGCTCGAGGCGCACCCGGACTCATGGTCCTACCGCACGGGGGCCTTCCTCAGGCGCAACAGGCGATCGGTCGCGCTCACCGCGGCGCTCGCCGTCGGGCTCGTGAGCATAGCCGGCTTCTACGGCTGGCGGCTGGCCGTCGCCCGCGACGCCGCGCTCGACGAAGCGGCGCGCACCCGACGCGTCCTGGCCTTCACCCAGGAGCTGTTCCGGGGGTGGGACGAGGCCGCCGGGCCGGCGGACACGCTGCGGGTGATCACCCTCCTCGACCGCGGTGTACGGGAGGCAGGCCTCCTCGACCAGGATCCGGCGGCCCAGGCCGAGACGTTCCTGACGCTGGGCGGGATCTTCGGTCAGCTCGGGCGGTTCGAGCGAGCGGATTCCATGCTCGACGTGGCGCTGGAGCTTCGCCGCCGCGCCAGCCCGCCCAACCCGCGGCTGGAGGGCGAAGCGGTGGCGGCGTTGGGTGAGCTCCGGGTGACCGAGGGGCGCTACGCGGATGCAGAGGGGCTGCTGCGCGAAGCCCTTCTAGCGCAGGAATCGGCAAGGCCGGCCGATCCGACCGCCATCGCCGTGACCATGACCTCTCTCGGCGCGGCGCTCGAAGGCCTCGGGCGATACGACGAGGCCACGGACGTCCTATCCGATGCCATCGCGCGGCTCGAACAGCGGTCCGACTCCAGCGCGGAGCTGTCCGCGGCGCTGGCGGCGCTGGCCGCCACCCGGTTCTACGCCGAGGACCTGGACGGGTCGGACTCGCTCAACCTCCGGGCGCTGGCCATCGACCGGCGACTTCACGGTGACGGCCACCCCACCCTCGCCGACTCCTACATCAACCTGGGCGTCGCCGAGGTCCGGCGCGGCCGGTACGCGGAGGGAGAGACGTACTTCCGCGATGCCGTCCGGATCTTCGAGTCGTACCACGGCCCTGAACACCCGGAGACGGCATCGGCGCTACGACTGCTGGGCAACGACCTCCTCTTCCAGGGCCGCCTCGCCGACGCGGAGCCGCTTCTCGAGCGCGCGCTCCGGATCCAGGAAGCATCCCTTCCGCCGCTCCACCCCCGTCTCGGCAACACGCTCGGGGACCTCGCCTACATCCGACTCGATCAGGGCGAGTACGACCAGGCTGTCGGGCTCTACCGCCGCATCGTCGACATCTACCGCTCGTCGAACGGCGAGCGTCACTACTTCGTCGCGATCGCGCTCTCGAACCTGGCCAACGCCCTCGGCGAGGGCGGCCGGCTCGACGAAGCCGAGGCCATGTTCCGGGACGTGGTCGATCGCTTCACCGAGACGCGCGGCGCCGACGACCCGGACACGGGGATCGCCCGCATCAAGCTCGGCAGCGTCCTCGCCGAAGCGGGCCGTCCGGCGGACGCGGAGCCCGAGCTGCTGGCCGGCTACGATATCGTGCGCGCCCGGATGGCGCCGACCGTCAGCTGGCTCCGGTCGGCGCGTCGGAGCCTCATCGAGGTTTACGACGCGCTCGACCGTCCGGACCGCGCGGACACGTTCCGGCGCGAGGAGGCGGCGGCGGACTCGGCGGCGGCGGACTCGGCGACCGCCGACTCGGGGGGGTAGACGAGGGTCCCGGCGATCCGCCTATCCCGGGTTCGTCGAGCTCGTCGTCGAGACCGCCAGCCCGCAGACCTGTCCCGACTGGCTGTAGTCATAACTCGACACCCCATTCGAAAACTCGTTCGTCATCTCCGTGACCACGTCGATGGAACACGACCCCGAACGCCCCGAGTGCGACCATCCCAGCGTGCCCGACCAGGTCCCGTCGAGCGTGTACGACGACATCGTGGTGGTACCCCCGCTGGTGAGGCCGGCCCCAAACGTGGTCCCGGCGATGTCGTATGCGAAGGTGAGGCCCGGGTCGGCGTCCAGGGTCCAGGCGCCGCCCTGGAAGTCGCGGGACGTGCAGCCGAGATAGCTCGTCGTGGCGCTCGTCGAGCCGACGTACGTGGTGTTCGAGACGAACGTGGTGTCCGGATGCGGGTTCAGCACCACGTCGACGGTGATCTCGGTGGAATCGGCGGTCGTGACCAGCACCGAGCCCCCCGCCGCGCACGGGAACGTCGTCTGGGTGCTGTCCGTGCGTACCGTGGTCGTCGGCGCGAGGGCAGGCTCCCCGGAAAGCGGCGCCGCGGTCGGCGCGGGTGGCGTGGGTGTGGGCAGGTACGCGGCCGAGAGGGCACCCAGCAGTAGCGCCGCCTCCTCCTGGGTCAGCTCTCCGAGTGCCGGTCCCTCACCGCCACAGCCGGTGAAGACCCCCACGACCATCGCCGCGGCCAGCGTCCAGACTCGGCGGGGCATCATGAGCCTCCCAGGCCGAAGTCCATCCCGACCGTCAGGTACGAGGCCCCGACGCCGAGAAGGGCCACGCCGGCCATGTTGGGTTTGAAGAAGTACCGAACGCCCCCGTGTCCGCCCAGGAAGAGCCTGCTGCCGCTCCCCGTGTAGGTGGCGCCGGACGAGCCGCTCGCCGACGAACTCACGACGAAGTACCCGACGGCCACCCCGAGGAACGGGTCGAGCCGGGGGTTGCTCTCCACGGGGAAGTGGTACGCGCCGGTTCCCGCGAACGAGACGTAGCGGGTGTCCCAGCTCGTAGTGGAGCCGAGGATGGCGTAGGACTCACCGTAGCTCCACGTGTCGATCCACGCTCCGATGGAGATCCGGTCGTTGTATGCGATCTCGCCCTGGACGCCGATCGCCGCCGCAGAGCCCACCCCACTCATGCCGAGGTGGAAACCCAGCCGGCGGCTGTCTTCCGTGAACTGGGCGCTCGCCGCATTGGGCATGGCCACCGCCCCCGCGAAGAGCGCCACGACCGCGATCGAACAAAACCTGCCCATGACGACCTCCCTCTCAGTGCGCACGCGGACCGGATCCGCGATGGCCGACTCCGGCCACACCTGCATTGCGCAGAAAGAGACGTCGGGCTGTCATCGAGAGGCGGACGCCCGCGGGCGCCTCACCTTCGCGTCAGAAGCGGTCCCGGTTGCCGATCCCGCCGAAGCGCGGGTTGACGACGTTGTTGAAGATCGATCCGAATCGATAGCGGAAGCCGAAACTGAGCCCCGCCTCGTAGTTGGTCTCGAGCTGCCTGCGCCGCAGCAGGACCTCCTCCAGGTCCGCATCACCCTTCGGCAGATTGACCTGGTTGTGGATGAGCTCGAGAGATCCACCGATCTCGATGGACAACCCCTGGGTCACACGGACATCGACGGACCCGTTGAACTGCACGCTATAGCGCGAGAGGTCGTCCAGGTACTGGGATGCATTGATGCCGAGGTCGACCTCGCCCCACGGCTGAATCACCTGATAGCCGGCATTGAGCACGTGCTCGGGAAGCACCTGCTCTTTCTCGTCATAGATCGTCGTGTCCTGATACGTGATGTGTGACGCGCCGACTCGGTACGCGACCGTCAGCTGTCTCCGCGTCGCTTCCCGGTACGGGTACAGGCTCCACTCGATGGCGGGCATGAGCCGCCAGCGCAGATCGACGTTGGAGAAGGTGGAGGTCAGGACATCACCGAAGCCACCGACCGACCAGTGAGGTGAAACGCTCCGAACGACGTATGTCGTGAAGCCGTCCCGCCGCTGGGTGCTTTCGATAGTCTCGTCCGTTCGATCGAAGCGGTCGTAGTTGTAGTTGAAGAAGGGTCGGAACTGGAGCTTCCACCCCTCTGTCACACGGTCGACATAGACGCCATATCGGGTATCGAAGGACCTCTGGTTGGACTCGAAGTCCGCGCTCCCGTCGGCGTACATCTCGAAGGTCCAGTGATCCCATGGGTCGTCCTGCGGCCGTGCCTGCTCGCCGTCCTGGTCCGCCGCGGGGGCGATGTCGACCTGCAGGCGGTCGCGCATGGACGTGTTCAGGAGGTACGGGACGAGAGCCGCCCTCAGCGTGCGGAGGAACCCCTCCCGCTCTTCGGCCTCGGTGGCGTTGGCGTTGGTCGTGTAGACGGTGGAGAAGTTCATCCCCTCGAACGGTCCCAGTCCGATGAGATCGAACGTCTGCGCCTCCCCTCCCGCACCCGTGTCCTGCTCGGTCACGAGCACGTGGACCCCCGCGACCTCACGATCGCGAACATGGTCCACGAACGTCACTTCCTGACGGATGAAGCTCTCGTCACAGAAGCTGCAGTCCAGGAAAATGGCGAGCCGCGCCGGAACATCCGACCGGGCGTCCTGAGATGCGGCCGGCTGAGGGGAGAGCGCGATCGACAGGAGGGCCGTCACGGCGCACGCGGTCACCGGGCGCGCGCAGAACCGGAGCGGAGCGGTCGGTCGCGAAGTTCGGGATCTGCGAAGCACGTGACTCGATTGGGCGGGAGGGGCGGCGGGCATCGCCTGTGTGCCGAGCCCGTCCGCCTATATGACTACTCTGCGGCGTCCGATGTTGAACGCGCCTCAGTGGTCTCCGCGCCGAGTTGCGTCAGCCATCCCCGATCTTGACCCATCGAGCGCCGCGGCTGCGACCCTCGACCCTGAGCTCTCCGTCGTCGCCAAGGTTGCGCAGCAGAGGTCGGATCATGTCCTGAATGACACCAGGGCAGTCTGCCTCGATCTCGGAGATGGCGAACGGCACGGAGCGCCGCCCGACGCCCCCCCAGACCGCTAAAGCCCCGCTGACCAGCCGTCCACGGCCTCCGGGAAGCGACCGCTTTCGCCCTCCCTCCCTTCAGCCCACACCCACAGCCGCACGGGCCCGCTGCTCCATCTCGGTCAGCTCGACCAAGGCCTCGTGTCCAGCAACGTACTGCCGCTCGAACCACGGCCGGACCTCCTCCAGAATCGCGAGGGCGCCGGCCGCATCGCCACGGCTCATCTGCAACCGCGCGCGCTCCACACGGTGACGAGCGTGAAGTCCCGTGCCATCCGGCAGTTGCTCGAGAAGGGGCTCGATCGCTCCAAGCCATGCCGCGGCGCGATCCAACTCCGACCCGTCCAGGGCAACGCCCACCGCGAGGATGAGCACGTCGCCCAGCGTGGAGCCCTCTCCCCCTCGGCCCGAACGGGCCATCTCCACTGCTTCGTCCAGTCGCGACAACGCCTCGTTGTGTCTCCCGAGCTCGGCCTCTATGACGGCGAGCTCCGCGAGGGCCTCCGTGATAGCCGGATGAGGAGCCTCGAATTGCTCGCGGCGTCGGGCCAGGACATCCACGAGCAATTCGTACGCCTCTTCGAGACGTCCCGCCTCCCGCGCGAGCACGCCGAGGTCATTGAGCATGGAGATCTCGCCGTCGGGTCCGGACCGCTCCACCTGCCTTCGCCCGAAGTCGCGGAGGAGCGCTTCGGCCTCATCGTAGCGCCCCTGCTCGATGCGAACGTGCGCCAGGTTGCGCATCCGTAGGGTCACGGCGGGATGGGCCGGTGGGAGCGCGCGTTCCTGGATCTCGAGCGCCCGGGTCAGCACCTCGGCGGCCTCGTCGAGCTCGCCACGGCGCCGGAGGGTGATGCCGAGGTTGGCCAATGCGCTGGCCGCGTCCGGGGACTCGCCGTTGACCTCGAGCTCCATCTCCACGACGAGGCGGAAGATGGAGTCGGCCGTGGCCAGGCGGCCCAGCCCTCGATTGAGGCCCGCGAGGTTGTGCTGCAGGATGAGCGTGTAGGGGTGGCGAGGACCGAGATCCTCCATGAGCTCCCGGACGGCACGCTCGTAGAGCGGCACGGCCTCGGCGAGCCGGCCCGCCTCGTGATGAATGAGGGCGATGTTGTTTCGGGTGATGGCGACGGAGGCGAGGGGCAGCGAGTCGAGGCCCGCGTAGGTGTCCATGGCGTCCTCGTACGTCGCCAACGCTTCGTCGGGACGGCCCACGAGCCGCAGGGCGTCGCCCACCTCCACCATGTAGTCGGCAATGGCCTCGGTACCCTCGGGGTCGAGTGCTCTCCGCTGCTCGAGCGCCGACTCCATGAGGGGAACCGCCTCGTCGAAGCGAGCCTGCTCCATCCGTAGCCGCCCGAGCATCACCAGCGCCTCGGCCAGCTCTTCGCTGGGGCCGTCCGAGTAGAGGTCGCGCCGCAACGCGACCGCGCGCTCCAAGAGAGAGTCGGCGGTGGTGTACTCCCCGAGGGCCTCGTAGACATCCCCGGTGGTGAGGTAGAGTTCGGCCTGGACGTCGGGCTGGTCGGAGAGCTCCTCCCCGATCCGCTCGACGCCCCGCTCCAGGATCTCGCGCAGAGTGGGATCGGTCCCCTGCGCCTCGCGCGGGTTCTCGGCCTGGAGGAGGCTGGTCAAGAACGCAGTGACCTGGGTGGCCTTTTCGGACTCGAGCTCCGCCCGGTCACGCTCGGCGGCGACCTGCTGTCGCTGGACCGTTGCGGTGACCGCCCACCCGCCCAGGAGGAGCAGGACGACCGAGGCCGCGAGCACACCCCCACGATGACGCCGAACGAACTTCTGAGCCCGGTAGACCCGCCCGCCTCGGTGGGCCTCCACCGGCTCGGCCGTGAGATGGCGCCGGATGTCCGCCGCGAACGCCTCGACCGAGGAGTAGCGCTCCTCGGGCTCCTTGCGCATCGCCTTGAGCACGATGGCGTCCAGGTCCCCTGCCACGTTCGACCGGAACTCGGGGCCGGCGACATCGCTGGGCCGAGGTGGATCTTCTTCGCAGATCGAACGCTCGATCTCGTAGGTGGACTTCCCCTCGACATCGTACGGGCGCCGGTCCGCCAGCAGCTCGAAGAGGAGCACCCCGAGCTGATAGACGTCGGTCGCTGTGGTGACGCCACCCCCCTGGATCTGCTCTGGGGCCGCATAGCCGGGGGTCATCCAACGCGGACGGGTCTGGGTGATACCAGCCGGCACCCCGTCCTCGGCAAGGAGTTTGGCGATCCCGAAGTCGAGGAGCATCGGATGCTGCTGATCATCGACCAGGATGTTCGACGGCTTCAGGTCCCGGTGGACGACGAGGTTCGCATGGGCGTACGACACGGCGCCCGCCACCTCGAGAAACAGCCAGAGCCGCGCTTCGACATCCAGCCCGGATCTTTGCACCTGCTCGGTGATCGGCCTGCCCTCAATGAAGTCCATCGCCAGGTAGGGGACGCCGTCGGACGTCGAGCCTCCGTCGAGGAGCCGTGCGATGTTGGCGTGCCGAAGTCCAGAAAGGATGGCCCGCTCGCTCTCGAAGCGTCTCACGAGCTCATCGGTGTTCGCGTCGGTGCGGATGAGCTTGATGGCAGCTCGCTGTTCGAACCCGCCCTCTACTCGGCGCGCCGAGTAGACCGTGGCCATCCCGCCGTGACCGACGAGCGTCTCGAGACGGTAGGCCCCGACCCGCTCACCCGCGCGATCGGGGACCTCCGTCCGGGCGCTGTCTCCGGACGCGATGTCGTCGGCGAGCATGTCCATGAAGGCCCGCTGAGCCGTGGACGGCTCCAGCATGCCGCGGGAATCCGCCTCCGCGGCGAGGAGCCGATCCACCCGAGCTCGAATGCCCGGGTCCGGGCATTCCCGATCCAGGAACGCCGAGCGCTCATCCTCCGGCACCTCCAGCGCCGCATCGAAGAGACGGTCGATCTCGTCCCAACTCCTATCGTCTTGGTCCATGGGCGCCTCGGGAGTCAGCGTTCCGGGTGGGGAGACGGCTCTGTGTCGGTGCTCAAAGCGTCGTGCAAGTAGGCCCGAGCCCGCGTCCAGTCACGCTCCACGGTCCGCACCGAGACCTCGAGCACTTCCGCGGTCTCGGCCACGGACATTCCTCCGAAGTATCGGTACTCGACGATCTGGGCCATTCGGGGATGGCGATTGTTCAGGCGCTCGAGTGCCTCGTCGAGCGCGAGGAGATCGGCCGTGTCCTCCTCCGTTTTCTTCATGTCCGGGGTGAGCGGCACCCGCACACGAGTGCCTCCGCGCTTGGCGGCCTTCCTGTGACGTGCCTGGTCGATGAGGATCCGACGCATCGCCTTTGAACAGAAAGCGAAAAAATGGGCTCGACTCCGCCATGCACCCTCCTCTACCGACGCAAGCTTGAGGTATGCCTCGTGAACCAACGCGGTGGTATCGAGCCCTCCTCGTCGTCCTGCCGAGAGGTGGTGATGCGCGATCCCCTTCAGGTCATCGTAGACGAGGTCGACGAGACGGTCGAACGCGTCATCGTCCCCGGAGCTCCACTCCTGGGCGAGTCGCGTGATGGGACGTTCGAGATCGGCCATTCGGTCCGCTGGCACGAAGGGAAGGCGCCGGCAAGAGACTTCATGGCGCCTCCGGGTTGGATCCGCAGTGTGGATTCCCTGGGGTCGAGCCGCAATCTGACGTCAGCCACCTGCGAGCCGATGAAGAGCCGCGCCGGTGGGTCGAACGCGAAGGAAACAACGGCTTCCTCGCCGGCGGCCTGCTCCGGCGCCATGTACGACATGGTGCCGACAGTGCTCCCCACCTTGGTCACGCCGGTCACGCCGAGCAGCTTCGCGACCCCGAAGTCGACGATCTTCACGAGCCCGTCGTCGGTGACCATCCTGAATCTTGTCAGGCCGATGGCAGCGTAGCCGAATTCCGACAGGAAACCGTGTAATCCAAGGCGGGGCGCACGATCTGCCGTTCCTGCAAATAGGGAAGCGCTGGGCCGCTAAGGGTTGACTCTGTACCCGACCACCGGGTTTACTCTCCGACATGAGTGTAAGCCTCACGATCGGAAAGCTGGCCGCATCTGCGGGGATAGGGCGCGAGACCATCCGCTACTACGAGCGAAAGGGTCTGCTCGACGAGCCGCCTCGTTCGGAAGCCGGATACCGGCACTACCCTCCCGACGCTGTCGATCGACTTCGTTTCATCCGCCGAGCTAAGCAGCTTGGCTTCACCCTCGCCGAGATCACCGAACTGCTCGGGCTCCGCGTCGATGAAGTCTCCGCCTGTGGAGCCGTCGAGGCGCGAGCACGAGCGAAGCTGGCCACGGTCGCTGACAAGATCGACGATCTCCGCCGGATCGGTGACGCCCTGGAACGTCTCGTTCAAAAGTGTGAGGCACGTGAGCCCACGAGTGATTGCCCGATCCTCGAGGAACTAGAAGACCGCTCGTAGCCCTTCGTGCACTTGACCTGGTACCCACATACAGGGTTTACCATACCCATAGAGGTCTGATCCGGGCTGATCGAAAGAGTCTGACAGCCGTGTGGATTGGGTCGTTTGAGATAGATGAGGTGAATAGTGAAAGACACTCTAATAGCGGTGGTACCTGGGGCCGGTGGGGTCCTCGCGGCTCTCGGTTCCGCCTTATGCTGCGGCGGCCCCGTAATCGCCGTCACGCTAGGTGTATCCGGAGCGGGACTCTCAGCCTTCGAGCCCTA